>JAYJLV010029820.1:0-30246 GCA_036873485.1 Torymus texanus | reverse complement strand
GAGAACAATTAGAAGTTAGAAATTTAATGAAGTTATCGTAACGATTTCCAAATTGCTATATTGATTGTAAAATTGTTATATAGAACAAAAGTATGTTATCACAGCAAACTTTTTGTTTCAACTCACAAACTTTATTGCTAATCTCATTTAACAAACTATGATTCGTTGTCTCGATCATATTATTTTTTACCGTGTGATCTATGACATTCAATTGTGGCAAAATGCTTCAAATTCCAACAGGGAAATAATTTAGCGATTGCAGAACAAAACCCTCAGAAACATACTTACTTCGCAGTGGTTTATATACCATATGAAGTACTAAAAACGATTCCAATATATCATCAGTTGAAGAAGAGGTGATAATTTTTAAGGAAAGATACAAGAAAAGATTAAATGAATATCCTAATAGTCGGATAAAAATCTTCTACATCATACCTTCAGCAATTCAAGTCTAAAAAAATTCAATCCATTATTTTGAAATGTTGTTTACTACGAACAGGAATCTGTATTTTTCATGTATTTGAGAATATACATATATACACACACCTACACATAGACACAAATATATATACGCTTGTGTATAAGAAAGTTGTTGATAAGAACGTTGATATTTTTATTTATTTTATACAACAGGTTTATCAAAATTGTAGCTCAGCCAAATCTACAGAACAAAAACCAGCATTTGGTCCCATAACCACAGGTCCACTACATTAAAGCACAAGCAGTGTTGCCATCGATGCAACCAGTGGCACAGCCAGCGCTGGTCGTCCAACTTTCTGTACCTGAGTCAAGATGGCTAAATACAACAACTAGATATCTGCAGGTATCTATATAGCTATCCACAACTACCCGGGACCCCGCAGCTGCCCGAATACTCCCAATGTCCTATATGTATCCGTATCCGCAGGCAGTGGGTTCTTCAGCATTTCGATATCCTACGATGGGATATGAATAAAAAGTTACTTAATAATATCGAAAGTAATGCAATGGTCAGCTTTTCTTGGCTCTTACTCAAACCTTTTGTTTGCACTTAGTCTGCGACGAGTCTTATTGATAACGTTGCGATAAACTATCTGTTGTATAAATAAATATTGTCAAGTATCAATGCAAATCACTTCTGAATTTAAATTGGAAAATTTTGAGGTTACGGTCACTTCCTTAAATGTAAAAGGATGATCGCAAAGCATTTTACTACAATCTAGAAACTAGTCAGAGTAGTTGGATCTATTTTCACCAGGAAAATTTTTATTTTAACGTTATACATAAAACTGACAGATAAACCAAACTTTACTTCATAACAACGTACTCAATTTTGTCCTGAAGATACTTTATATGAATAAATAATTTTTAATGTAAACTATGTAATATCTCTTATATTCCCGTTGTTAGTGAAATGATTATTTGCTGCAAAAAAGATTTATTCTTTATAACTTTTAGAAAAATATTGATATTAAACTCGATATTGGCATTCCGACTGCTTACATATTAATAATAAAACATTTCTCAGGAAAAAGCATGTTTTTCACATCTAGAAAACAGTATTTGTAACCGAGAAATACGGAAATAATACCAATAAAATAATTGAACTTTCGTTCTAGTCTACACTATAAACCTTTATTTAGAATCATACTATATTCATGGTGTAAGTTAAAAAGTTGTCTAAAAATAAAAGAGTTATTTTTCACTTTAAGATCTTGCGTTTGATAAATTAAAATTAAAGGCTGAAGAAACATGAAACCTAAAACCTGCAATTTTGTAGTTACTGATTATTATCAAAAGTTCAATAGAAATGAAACTTTTAAACTGCCTAGCGTGCCGATTCCACGCAATTTTTCATAGTGTGATAAAAAAGTTATACAAACGTGACAATATAAACAGCCATAATAAATGAAAAAAAAAAAAAAAATCTAAAACCTAATATGGCATTTCTAACTTTGATTACATACAATTTCGAAAAAAATCAATCCTGAAATAAAGAGCTGAAATCCAGCGGCTCTATTAAAAAGTAAGAGCAACAACGAAATAAAGCTCACGGAAACGGCAACTCAGTCGGAACTAATTTCGCGTGAAAGTCTCGGCCAAGACGGACGAAAGAATCAGCGCAAAAGTTCAACGTAACCCTCAACACAGACACGCTCACACATTCGCGTATATAACGATCCTAGCCACGCGCAGGTAACTCAAAATAAACTGCTAAGCGATCAAGATGAAGTCGAGCCCCACGGCGATAACGTCCTTTCCTTCTCTCGTAAAATTAACTCCCTTTCGCGCTCTCGCGCCTCTAAATTTTTGCGCCTCACATAAGCGGACCCCCCGATAAGTATACAAAAATACAAAAGGAAAGGCTTATGGCATACGCGTTAAGAAGGAAAGACACTTATATGGTTGACTGTATAACTAACCGCAGCGCACGGTAGCAGCAGCAGCAGCAGCAGCAGCAGCAACGGCAACGGCGTGACGGGATACGACCTCGATTCGCGATATATTCCGGCCCGCGCACGTTCGATACCGCGAGCCGGCGTTTTGCCGCAGTCACGCGACGTTTGTCTACCACCACTACCGTCGAGCGGAGAAATAAAAGGAGTAGAGCTGGAGCTAGTAGTCGATATAGACTGTGGCCGATGCTTTTTAATGCACTTGGGGAGCTCTAAGTCAGGCCAGCCACCGAGGCGCCGCCCGAGTCTATCTCCCGCCATGCGTTTATAACTCCCTACAAGTATTTCTAAACTATTTTGTTCGTGCGCGACGCGATGCAAAACTTTCCAGACTAATCAGCCTATAGGTATATATACGCCCGCATGCGTGAGTTAGTGCGACTTGTTCTATAGCGGTTTTATATATATACATGCGCTGTTTTTATTGTACGCTTTAGGCAAAGAAATTGAATGCCGAGTTGTGAATGATGAATGATGTTTTGGTACTGATGCGAACGAGGAATATTGGAGTTGTTAAGAATATGTTTGGAAATGTTTTCTATGGCAATTTTTTCGTGGTATTAAAGAGAAATGATGGAAATTCTTAGAGTGTTATATAGATAATGTATATAGTAGAGGAGTAAAAATAATTTAGTATTCGTTACTAATTTAGGGTTAAAATGTCGATGCAGTAGAATTATTTGCAATCTTGAAAACACGAATTTTTTTCATTATTATTTTATAATATTAATCGATATTTGATCATTTCGTTATAAAATTATTATATTTAAATTTATGGAAGAGCATCAATAATGTGAAGAGATATTGAAATTAAATTGAAAAGCATATCGTGTCTTGAACCAATCAAATTAATATGGCCTGAAAACGTTTTATTGCCTTCTTATTCAAAATAAAGTAATTACATTATTGCAATTTATATCATGTATATGGATTAAAATTTTTCTAACGCAAAAATTAAAAATATTATTGTAAATAGTTTGTAAATCGTCTACATATATAATAAAATTTTAGAATGAAATTTTTAAATAATATTACTTTGCTATTTCAGTTGCATACAGTAAGTATTTATATTGGGTAAATGGAAGAACGAAGTATTGATCACCCGGGGTGAATTCCTCTTAAGTGAAAGCTCATTATTGGATTTTCGTTAGTTGAGATCCATAATATCAGCTTAATCACAATAGTACATATTCAATGGTATATATAGAATTAAAAGGCAGGTAATCTATTACAAAGAAATTTTTTCTGCAAGAGCATACTATATCTAAAGAAAAGAATAAAATTATTGTTAGCAAGCCTGTCACTTCATAAAAAACTTCAATGTACTCTACTATTTTTTTAAAGTATTCACCCACAACGAGAAACGCGTGAAAGCTTGATACAACAGGACTTTCTCTTGAATATTGATAATTTCTAAAGGCACAAGCTACTAAAAGCAATTGTTATTATTTATATTAATCCATCACTAAATCTACTTACATACTACTAAAACGTCAGTAATATTTTGGTATTCATGTAAACACGTTTACTTTCAAATTTCAATTTACATTCACGACGACATCTTACGTAGATTACTGATTCTTATCAGTATCTGACAAGTTGACAAGTGATTGATTTACGCATTTATATTAAAATCAGTGACACCAAAACTAAATATTGTAAAAATATGTTTTTACAAATAAGTGAATTGATCTCTTGATTTTAGAGCATCGAAGCGATTTTAGAATTTAACTATATTTTTTTAAAGTTCTGAATGTTAGTAATGTAGATATTTTCGTTTGTATTTATTATTATTATCGAATTACAAATTTCTGTAGTTGTTTGTTATTTACTGACAGAAATATGTTTATCAGAAGAAGAAGAAGATGACCGTTCAGTTTTGGAAACTGCATTGACTCTCTACAGAAATTTATATCGTACCAGACTAACAATGGACATGTAAAGTATCTAAGAAAAATGAAATTTTTAAAAACTGTTATCACATACGCGCACACACACACATACATACACGCATGCGCTTATATACATATTAGTAAAGCTTAAAATATATTTTCATTTATTTTGAACATATTTTAATATAACGGGACACTTTCGAATATTAGCTCTTTAGAGTAAATATAATTCTGTGGCTTACAGGGATAACCGGATAAGTCACCTTTTTTTGAAAATCGAGATAACTTCGGATTTTGTATCTTCAAAAAGGCCTTTCATTTAACACTTTCAGTATAGTATCAAAAAAATATTGCCGTAAAGCTACAACACATCCGAAAGGTAACCAGATAAGTCCATTTTTCAAATTTTGTACTCGGCCTAACCGGATCATTTTTTTGGTTTATCGTAGTTATAATTCATTTTATCTATTCTAATTGAATGTGAATATGATGGCTAATATATATATATTTATCTGTTTATTTGAAAAAATCCTATACACTTCCAAATTATAAACATTTTAAAATTTTACAATATTAGTACACAAATACAATAAAAATGGTCGTAAATTTAAAAGAAATTTCTTGAATAAGTTATATGAATTCATTGAACAATTGCTAATTGTGTAGCACTATCAGATAAGTTGACAGTTCCTGACATAACCAGATAAGTCCATACTTTTTTAAGTTCTTACTCGTTTTTAACGCATCAGAAAATGTATAATTTGTTGAAACGAGGGTGTAAATATGTCTTTTGAATGTGTCAATTGCCTCGTCAAGTATCGCGACTCATCTCGTTTCTCCCGATCTTACATATAAGTTTGAACATTAAAACCTGTTTTTCTCAGAAACTTGAAAAGTGGACTTATTCGGTTATTCCTGTAAGCCACAAAATTTTAATTGTGAATTTTCCCATATAAAGATATTAATGAAGCACAAGTTAACATAACTTTTGATTTGGTTACCGGAACCCAAAATATCCATTGACCGTTTATAATGCTTATAATTAATATATTAACTATCATAAAAAAGTTTAAATTAATTTTTTACAAGTATATATAACAGTCACAAAACAACAACACATTGATTAAACCATTTTTCCCGAAATCAACGATAGATAACCTTTCACCGTCGGGATGCTAATCCAAAGCCAATATACCAACAAACCTAAAAAAATATCCACACCGTTGAATCATACCACTGCACCATACATATCTGACGAAATCGCTACGATTTCACATAACTTCGGTGCGACTGTACCCCTCCGTTCCCGCTCACCCACCACCAAACTCATGCACCCCCACGCATACATTCACGTGTATATATATACACATTCACATGCAGAAAGTGCGGCACCGCAGGCAGGCAGACCCAACCAAACGTGTACATATAGATATATACACCTACCGGCGACAGTCCGCAGAGACCCTTCGGATGCCGAGTGCGCACGTGCACGCGGTTCCTTCGTCGTCGCGTGCTTGTATATATATGGTATATATGTATATGGATATATACGCGTGCGCCCCCGCGCACACACACAGATCGACGGCGCGCAGTAGTCTCTGCGCGTTGGGGTTGCCAATGCTTGTCTCTCTCGCCCCGCACAGAAGTCAGCCCCTCATCGCCATCTTCCCATTGAGCAGGCAGAAGCCGGCGGCAACGGTGGTGGTAGTGGTGGTGATGCGGCGGCGCCGCCACTGATTTCCCACTCCCCTCGTATATAGATACACACACTTTTCCACAACGCGCTTTTCCCCTTCGGCCTGCGCGCTATGGCTCTAGTATATATATATATATATATATATAAATATATAAATATATATAACTTTATCTTGATTATTGCACTTTCACCGGTCTCCCTGCGCACGTGTACGCCACTATGGATCGCGTGGAGATTGTAGACGATGAATTTATTTCGGCTGGCAAAGCTTGTTGTTTTCACTCGATTCTCGTCTGGACGTAGGATGTGTATTATATTGTTTTGTTGTATTGTAGTATTGCTACTTGATAGGCAGGTACTCGGGTGATTCTTTGCTCGTTATTCGCTGCTCATTAAGGCTCTCTCATTCTCTCTCTCTCTCTCTCGTGTCTATTGATTTGCTCTTGACTTAAATATCTCTTATGTGCGGTTGTGTACAACCGCGTGCTCTTATCCGCTTGTAAGTGCGAGCTTTCGGTAGAAAAGCTCACTCTTCATTAAACTCTACAGTATATGCGATGGCTCTTAATGGACGTATTCAATATTGCATTTAAGCTAATGGAAGGGCTACGATAAATTCGGTATCTCGACGTTGTACGTCTAGAAATCCGATATATATATATATATATATATATATATATCTAAAAATTGCTGATATCTATATATGTATGTATATTATAAATATTATTTTCAACAAGTAATGGCAGGCTTCGCATATAATAAAATGCACAGATCAACGAGCTTTTAAATCTCTGTAACGTCGTGAACAGCTATTTTCTTTATTCTTCACTTTCACTTCTATCACTCTATGGACGAAATATACGTGGACCCATACACTTTCTACGATGGGAATTAGAAAAAAAAGAAACAACACACTGTATATGTACACATTAGTTTACACCAACAACTTTCACTCTCGTCACAGATTATAGCAGCTCAAGGGCATCTAAGGACGTATATGTACGTTATATTGCTTCCATTTCGAACGTACATTCCCTACAACAATTCAAACCGCCAGGCGTGCGGCTCGCGTCGCGCCGAAAGCTCACTCGTTCGGCCTCACTCTTGTTCATCGCCCGACAAACGGGAGCTCAGAGCCTACAGCAGCCGTTATTTCAACATCATATTCACGTCTTAGCATCGCTACACACCAGCTAATATATATATCAAGACACGCGCACTTATGTACACACACACACACATCTACACTGATAGTATATATTCTCTACTAGCGGCAGCAGTTATCACGCGACCACGTGGACGGACGGACGGAACGCGGATTCGCGATATGGCCGACGTATGCGGCGAAGCGAGCGTCACGCGACTGAGGAGCGCGCGGGGCTACGAGCTTCGCCACTGCTACCCTACACCGTTGCCACCCCCGAACGAACGAGCGCGATGCTCTCCCCCCTCCCCCTTCAACCACCCCGCAAGCGCGTGCCGGGTTGGGGTTCGGATCGCCGAGTGCTTCGTACAGAGCTTATATGTGTATATATATAGTGATGCGGAAGCGAAGGAAACAGGAGAATGGGGATTTTTTTTATACGAGTGTATGTAGGTGCAGTTTTTGTGATTGGAATGATCGGGAGACGATGTGGGGTTGTTGATGTTTCTTTGGGTGGGAAGTCGGGAGTTAAGTGTAGTCAGAGCTATTATTTTAGAGTTCGGTGCAAGTAGTGTTGTTTGGTTCAACAATAAACGGGGGTTGATTATAATGGAAACAATGGTTTCCCAGTTTAGAGTTATTTTAATAGTTTTTGGTTGGGTTTGGAATAAACTTGATTAGTTTGTTATCAAAAGATGGTGTATTACACTGTAAGAAAATTGTAATAATAGCTAGAGCTCGATTTATTTTGGAATCTTAGTTTTTTATGCGATTCGAGATTTGATGTCTTTACTGATGTAATAAGTAAATTTAAATTAAGTTATTATATTGAACTTATAGTCAATAACTTATCAAATATTTGTCCGGAATTTTAATATAATCGATCGACTAGAAAATAATATTAGACATCAAAATGTAGACTATCTATGAATAAAAAAAATTGAAGATGCCCTATAGGATTATTATTGACTTCACTGTGATAAGCCAGATTGTCAAATGAGCGTTTTGATTATGCTTCATCATATATGGTATAGTTATACTAATTCAGCCAATTAATACCAAAAAAGCTTTTTATTCTTTTTTAAAACCAAATCGATAATATCGATTATGTATAAACATAAATTAAAATGCAGTCTATCTTCTATACTAAAAGAAACTTTGAATACTGATAAAATAAAATTAGCCTTGTTAAAAGCTAAATAATAAATCTTGCTATTTATTGTAGACTTAAGGTGTGTAGATAATATGGCTTCTTTTAAAATAATTTATAAGTACCTTTTTGATATTTTTTAGCTTTTTATTGAAAATACTACTACTAGAGTATTTACTACTAGAGACAGAGTAAACTATTGCATATGGTCGAATTATCATTTAATTTAAGTTTTATACTTATATATTCCTGTATTTATACAGATATGCATACCTTCTGATATAGTTTCCTTCGCCCTTCTCCTATTATTTCCTCTTCTTTTCTTTATGAACATAATCTATCAGAGTAAGAGATATTATATGAATAAACGTGCTAAAACCTATGGCTTTCCATTCAAACAACCCTTTTTACAAATTCAAATTTCTCCTATCGTATATACCCATGCGAACCGCTCATACTGAATATATGATTTGAAGTATCTTTTTTACGACCTTTAGTGAAGAATATAACATCTCAACTCGCAACTATCTAAAGGTTAATATTATTATTTAATATCATCAAAATTAAACAAATAAAGAATTTAATTGTTAGTATGTAAGTAAAAAAATAGAAAATGAGATCTGCTTTCTGTAGTTAAAATATGCTGTAGTGTGTGAAAGAAAGGAAAAAGCTTTTACCTTTTCTACGCGTTGAAGACTACCCTACGAAGTAAGAAAGCTTCATCTGCATACAAAATGTGTATAAATATAGCTCTTATGTTTTCAGGACAGTAAAGAATGGGGTGAATTAAAGCCTAGGGATATAATCTTTTTATTTACTTCTCTTATGGCAAATATGTTTATATCATTGTTGTCACTTATAACTATTATTATTTATAAATACAAGTAAATTACAAAATTTGCCAAAAATTTTCAAAAATTCTTATTCAATTATAGTGATGTTTTATTTGAAAATGGTATCTTTTAATTTTACTTTTTGAATACAATTTCCACCCACGTGTACAAAGAACAATTGTCTATTTTTACTTTTGAAGAGTTTAAAAGTATATTGACATCAAAATTATAGATTTTTGTACAGGAAGAATTTTTAATAAAAATATTACGTAAAAGTACCACAACGGATCGGAAAGTATTACTAATTGTTAAATTATAAATGTTGCTTAATGTAAATAAGTAATGTAAGTAATAAATTTACATAGTTAAAATTTCTACATTATGGTCATTTCGAATATAAAACTGTTCTTGTCACAGTAATCTATCAAAAATTATAAAATTAAATCTTAATCTCTTCTGTACACTATACTCAATATCCTTCCTTTCCATTACCAAATTTTTCTCCTCAAACAAAGTCTGACCGCATCTCACCCAACACCGCGCTTATACATCATCCCGTGATATCTTTCACACGCATTTGCTCTCTCCACACAAACACACACACACGTGCTGCACCTTCTTGCAGATATCACACATCTGCCTCAACTTCCCCTCGCTTTCCCTGCCGCAGTAGTAGTAGCAGCAGCAGCAGTAACAGCCTCGAATTTTCCAACCCCCTATATATTCGCAGCACGCTTGAAACTAGCCTCCTCGAGGTCTCGTGCAGCTTAATTGCGCGGCGATAGACTGCGCACTCGTGCCGCCAGCCAGACGTGATAGCACGCGTGTAGTAGGTACTCTAACATATAGTACTCCCTTTTTTTTATATATGTGTATACTATAAACGCACCTGCGTATATTTTTTTCTGTTCCACGTATAACGCGCGTGTGTGTGTGTGTGTGTGTGTGTGTGTGTGTGTGTGTGTGTGTGTGTGTGTGTGTGTGTGTGTGTGTGTGTGTATATGTATACGTGCCCTTTAATTACGGCCGCAAAAGTGCATAAGGGCTTTAATAGCGAGGTAACCTCGAGGACGCTTATCGCTCGTGTGACAAGGTATATGCGTATATATATATACAGGAGTCACACAGGACGTGTTATATCGTAACTAGAAGTGCGCGTATGTATATGCGGTATTCACACGTGGCGTGAGATGCCATGTTGGCGATAATGTGCGTACAGGCGTGCTGCGGTCAGGAGAGATCGCTATCGCAGCGCGCGACTGTGATTCAATGCGTGCGGGGAACAGTGCCAAGATCGATGATTGAGATTTTTTTTTTAGAGAATTCCTGTGTATGTAGTGGGTGGGAAATTCAATTTGCATCGTGATGTAGTAGGTTTTTATTAATTCATATTTATTTAAATACAATAAATATAAGTAATATTGCCAAATGTTTAAACATTTATTTAGGGTAATATACTTTTTTTTTCCATATCGTTTGTCCTATGCCATTTGCTTGCAAAGGAATAAAAATATTGACAGAGAATTCAATTAGTTTAGTTAATTCACTTATCAACATGATTATAATTAATATAATAATTAACAATTTAGAATTTCATTAGTTCACGAATTAATTCGTACTATATATGAATGATATATAGTTTATGCATATAAGAAATTCTTTTTTAATATTGTCAAACATTTGTTAAGAAAATTCAAAAAACATCGTCGCTACATGGTGAAAGTTAAACAAGTATAGAAACAAACTTTATATTATAAACATAAAGATTTATAACGCCACTATACCAACAATACTTATCAATAAGCTGACAAAATAATAATTTCCATAGTAAATAATCAACCAGCATCTACAGAAATATCCATCTCATGCTTTGTATACCTAAAAGTCGCTGCCTAAATCGGATCACGATACCTATATATACACACACCAAGCCATATAACAAGACATCGATCGACTACAGCCTCTCCCTTGCGCATAGATGCACTTTATGTATTCCCGAAAAGTCATTGCGTGCGTATGTATGATCCTCCTAAGTAGGAAAATCACCTATCGAGGTCCGTTTAACAAAGGCATCACTCGCCTACAACGACAAAGGCAGCTTATACACAGTCACCGAAAAGCCGAATAAATGCATACATAGATATGGCAACTTGTGTCTATCGCTAGGGAGCTCTCGTATATACTATATATATATCGACACTAGTCACACTATCGCTCCGCATAAAATCCCTCTCCCCCTTTGTTCTGGCCCACGGCGCTTTTCTCTCTCACTCTCTCTTTCTCCTACGCTCTTTGCGCGCGCACGTTTAATGTATTATACGCGTACCCTACTTCGGTGTGCACCCTTCGTGCGTACTCTCCCGCGGGTGCAGCAGCGTCGCGGTATATATATACACATATATACGTACACCCCTTGCACGCTCTCTTATTCCCTTTTTCAGTTGCTATTTTTCACACTCTTCTGATGCTATGAGAGAGAAAAAGAGAGAGAGAGAGAGAGAAAACAGGCGCGTTACTATTTCCGCTAAATTCTACTGCGACCCTTTTTGTCTCACGAGAGTCCCCCCACCCTTTTTTTAACCCCCCCGTCACTTTCCTTTACTCCTCGTTGCCTTTTGTAAATCCTTATGGGGTTTTGTGTACCGTCTAGCTGGTGCCTTGTGGGAGTTGTTAGCTCTGGCCTTTGTAAATATAGTGCTGTGAATGACTTTCTCGTTAATGTTCATAATTTAAATATTTTCGAGGTTTAATTTTAATTAAATAATAATTGTTTTGAGAATCTGAGAAGATTGATGTGAACTTACAGAATTCATTCGACTAATCTTGTATAAAATACACGAATATATGTATGATCATATAAGAAAGTTTGCAAGAAATTAAATTTTATTATTATGATCTTAATAAAAAAATTTACTATTCCCTAAAATGAAAATTAAGTATTGAAGGATATATAATAAACAATAATATTTTTTTTTTATTTGCTGTCTATATAATCTATGTTCCAATAATCTTATCTTTTAGATATTCGGTAAATTCGAATAAATGAAACCAACGTCGTGTGTGTGTGTGTATATATATATATATATATATATATGTATAAAGTGTAAACTCGAGAACCTATTTCATACAAATACCTTTTGAATAAAATAATGATTGATAAATTGTGCCGAAGGGCGTTGTTCCTTACATTATACGCCGAAAACCTGTAAGATCCCCAAATCATCATATTCAATCCCAATAATCCCAAATAACTGCTTCCTCATCGTTCACCAATTCGTCCTCTTGGCAATGACTCCTGTTTACACACTTCCCCTATACGTATATATATACTTGCCATATCACCTGCTTCCGATCCTCGTCTGTAAGACCCTTGCCCCACTTCCTATATATCCTCCTACTGCCTCTTTTCCCAATTTCCGATCAATCCCAACGTCTACATACACACACATATACAACCTTTCCTTTTCAGCTCCACGACCCATAGCCGTATACCCTATATATATATCTCAATTTTTTCGCATTTCTTCCTGCGCGATCTCACGTCGTGTGTGTGTGTGTCCGTTTTGTACGACGCGCATTATACGTGCGGGTCGGTCACGAGATAACGTCCGCGGCAGCAGAAGCAGACAGCTATGTATATGCTCTACAAAACTGGAGCACAGTGCAAATAGCCACAGTACAGAGCGGGAGGAAAGTTTCTTCTTTTGTCGGGATCCTCTGTTACCAGGCAGCAGGAACTGCGGTAATAGGTAGTCCGGAGCTTTAATGTTCTTTGCATGCGTACCGTTGCGGATATAAACGACTATTGGTGTATTAGTAGACGCTGTATATATATGCAATATAATGCGGGCGTGTGATGTTTGTGTTTTCACGTGAGACTTGGTCGCTCCTATGCGGCAATTAGGAGTTGAATATTTATATTTCATCAATGTACACTTTATTCATTATTTAAAAGTATCCCTCAAGCTATCATGATTATCTAAAAACAATATTCCTTTTTTGTTAAAACGACGATGACGCAAATGTGAAAGGTCAATGTATCTTTTTAGGTCATTAAACTATATTCTGCTGTACTCCTTCGAAGTTCGGTTTCTCGACAGTTTCATCAATAAAAATCTCGATTAAATGCTTCACTGAAATAACTTGTCTGACGAAAGATGTCCTTTTCAGAACAGACAATTATTAAATTAAATACTTTGGTTATTACAAAAGAAATCGACCGATACTTTGATGGTTTGAGGTAACGGATTTTTCACTCTTAAAAAGGTATCGATTGGATAACTTGAATATTTTCAAAATTGTGAAATATTGCATGAACATCTAAAATATATGAAGACTTCTGTACCACAAACCGTCAACTGACATTTCAACTTGACTGTTATTGCAGTTTCAATAGCAAATGCAGAGGCCACCTATATAAATGCAAGCTTTGTTGCACAGAGCTTTTAATATTCAAATCTATATATTGACAATATATATTGCAGGTGATGAATAACCCCAAATATACATAAGAGAAATCTAGCCAACCTTGTTAAAATATATAATACACGATATATTATACAAATAATGTGAAGTGATAAAGGAAAATGCTATTTTATCAGCTTTTACATCATTTTCACATTATAGCTGATCTTTATCTATAAAAAGTGTAAGAAACACTCTGATTCACTGACAAAGAGAGTGTACAACCTACCTCCAATAGATTTTGATATGGCTTCCAAAAGTTTTCTGGTTCCCAAAGTATAGTTATTGCCACATCGAATGATATCGAAAATAATAGATAGGTAATTCGACAATACACGTAATTCGGACACATAGACATTTCCTTGGGTCCATTCTAAGTAGCAAAAAAACATCTAAAAAATATAACATTCACATTATTTAAAAATTTTTCTTATCGTTTTTACTTGTTGAGAAAAGAATTAATTCGAAAAGCAGTTTTATTAACTACATAAATTAGGTGAACAGATAACAACATTGTAATTTGTAAATTCAATATTTTTATGTATATTAATTTTTCTACAAACGCTTGCAAAATATACAAAAAATTGTCTACTTAAAAAGGCAGTATTATCATAGTTACTATCTTATATTGATTAGATGAATTAAATTAAAAAAATATTTATAATTTGATTAAAAATGCACGCTTTTATGAAGTTTCTGTATATATAATAAAAATAAATATTTCCATACAATTAACATTAATTTGTTATACTTACCTTTTTCGAAATGCATTAATTATCTTGTGGCCAAAATTTAGGTTTGAGCAACCGAGTGAAAGAAATGGAATAAGTCAATAACAAAGCATATATTCTTATATTACCTATTGTTTAGCATTTTTACGCTTGGTGATAGCGCGATTAGGCAAAGGTAACTTTGTGCCTTTAAGACAAAGATAAGTAATTATTTTACCCTAGTAGTGTCAAAAAGAAATTGTAGCTCATTTTGTCTATCTCAAACTTAATTATACTCACATACTTTTTCTGCCCAAAAAGTTCAAAAGAAGTATTGGCATTTATATGAATTAAGAAGAACGAAGAAAGGCGTAAAACATTTTTTTAATTCTTTGTTTTCAATTTTTTTACCGTTATCGATGTTTCTCTTCAAGATAGTAAAATGTGCCTAATAGTATATTCACCACTGAAAAAAGTAGTATTCTGATTAGAAAACATAGCTGTATATACAGTCGTAATATAATAAGCTTATCACATCGATTGGAGAATACTGAACTTCTTTATTTTGGACTTGAAGATGCTCCTATTTTTCAAAGTTTACTTAATCTACTTATAAGCGAAATGTTTGTTCTCTGAAGACAGGTACACGTATTAACGTGCAACGTATACGTATTCAAAGATTTAACATTTACATTATCTCTTCATTTTACTCGAGTGTTTCGTATTTTTGGCTGCATAAACGACCGTAAATTTTATTTTTATTAGAGAGTAATTTATAAAAAAAAAAACTATAGTACTGCACACATAGTTCAAAGGTCTTTTTAGAACTAAAATATTTTCATAACCGCACACTTTTTCTGTGGAAAATTCAAAAGAACAAAACAAACATGTCAAAATTTTACTTTCGAAAATACTAATTAGATAGCTTATTTCGAGTCGTCAAGTAAAATAGCACTCTCAATTGTACCAATATGCTATCACTTGATCAGAAATAATAACTAATATATAATTTTATATCAATAATCTTTATGAAGAACACATCAATATAATTAAAAATTATCTATAGAAAAATTTTATTTACTGATATACATGAATAATAAATTCTTTAACAAAAATACAAAAACTGATTAAATATGATACAATTCAATTTATTATATAATTATATTATTAATTTTTCATTGTAAAATTTAGTATTAATATTTTCCGTAAAAAAAAGAGAGTTATTATTATTATTATTATTATTATTCTAGTTCGTTTCTGATATTTGCTTTTTGGCGAATTTTGTAAAAACAAATATGCCATTGCATAATATTACCAACTTTTTTAAATGCAAATAAAAAGAATAATGAAAAATGAAGATGTGTATGGTAACTTATGTAAGATTCTCATTTTAAATTTCACTATAAATTTGTGACATAATGTTCACTTGAAATATCGATAATGTGACTAAAAAATTTTTATATTCCAAATAACAAGTACTGAATCCTGTATTACATATTATAACTTCGATTTAACTGAACGATCATTATATTCATTACAAAATTACGAAAGATTCAAATTTTGGTATAAGCTGATAAAATAGAAATCCGTGATAAGAGCTAGAACAGAGCACTTTTAGAACCTGTTTTATCGACCATATTATAATGCACTGCAGGCCGCAGGCGACATCGTGGCGCGGTACGATTCGAACGGGGTCAAAGACGGTAGTAGTCTCGTCGCGCGTAGATTCGCGCAACCGCGCTTGCTTCTGCGGCCTCTGCGTCTCCACGATTTTAGTATAGCTATATAAAACGTCGGCTAGGCGCGCGGGCGGGCCAGAGCCGACGTGTATATGTCATGAAAGTGAGGTTAGAATCCAACATTTTATTAAAACGTCTCGGGCACACATATAATCGCGTCTGTATCATGTCTAATCATACACAAGGCGTCGACGTCGCGCCGCAACGTCTTCAGTGTAAATAAAGCGCTCGCGCGAAAAATTTCGCTCACGTGACGTTTGCAACGAGCACTCTTGAAAAAAAAAAATAAAATAAAAGGGCCATCTACATCATAGTATAAGTGTATACATAATTTGCAGACAGCGACGTCGGAGCCAACAGCAGGAGCAGCAACGTCGACGTTGTGATTCCAGCAGCAGTGCTGGTAGTGGTGGTGGTAGTGGTGAACAACGACGACGGCAACAGCTGGATAAGAAGACATCGCAGGAAAATGATGAGATGACAACGCTACCGCAGAGCCAGCGGCATCACTACGAGTACAAGCCTCTGCGCAGCGACGGCAGTGAGGAAAACATGCTGTCGCGCGACTGGAGGCAGGCTCTGCGTACCCCCCATGTTTACAGGGTGGGTAACAGCACCCTGAGAGTACAGAGTCATTTTTTTGTGTTCATTATGTTCCTTATCCTGCTGGTTTTCTTCTACTATGGCTACCCGCTGCTCAAAAGTATGATATGCTCTCAGCCCGTCCAGGGTAATCTGCCACCGTGCCAGTACTACTTCTATAACAAGACTTATCCACTTACCCCACCCATAAGACAATTTACCGGTGTGTCTTATACCATTGCTATAGTCAGTGATCTGGATACCGAGTCCAAGAGTCCAGATCAGCAGAACACATGGAGAAGTTTTTTAAAAAGGGGAAGATTGACCTGGATGCCGTCGAGGAATTTAGTTTCAGTCAAGTGGGATGAAGAGGTGACAACACTGTCATCCTCATTAGGAATGAAAGGACGAGGAATGGAGTTATCTGAACTAGTTACATTCGATGGGAGATTGTTGACTTTTGATGACAGAACTGGCATGGTTTACTTTTTTGAAGCTGATAAGGTGTACCCTTGGGTCATACTAATGGATGGAAATGGAAAGAGTTCCAAAGGTTTGCTTTTATAAATTAATATTTATTTCCTTTATTGTCAAATGGTTTATTTTAAATTTTTGTTTGTTTTAGGATTCAAATCAGAATGGGCTGCAGTAAAAGATGAGCAGCTGTATGTTGGAAGTATGGGTAAAGAATGGACAACACCAACTGGACAATTTGTACATAACAATCCACAATGGGTTAAAGTAATTTCGCCACATGGAGAAGTACATTCGAAAAATTGGATTTCAAATTACAAACGTATAAATGAAGCATTAAATATTGAGTTCCCAGGTATAGTTTTTCTTTCAATACCAAATTATTTTCATCTTAAAATAATGCATTAATTTATAATTTTTATTTCCATTCTGTAGGTTATGTTATTCATGAATCTGGAACATGGAGTGCTGTTCATCACAAATGGTTCTTTCTTCCTAGAAGATGTTCAAAAGAGCAGTATAATGAAACCAAAGATGAAACGATGAGTTGCAATGCAATGATAACTGCCGATGAAACATTTGTAAATATTCAGGTTTGTATTACATTTGATTATAGTAAAGTCAATATATATTTAACACTTTTACACCTAGGATGTAAATAAACTTTTTTTAGATGCTGTTTTGTTATAATTATAATAAATTTGCAAATATTTAAAGGATTTAAAATTGACAATTTTTATTTTATTTTACACCATAATTATACATAAAGTAAAGAATAATTTATAATTAATTAATTTAGATGAATTACTTTTTGAAAGAAGATTTTCAGAACATTAAAATTTAAAAAAACAGTACATATCATATGTGTTAATTTATAATTCAATGAATAAATTGTGTACTTATTTTTTCATTAACATTTCTTCTATATTGTAGGTCATACGGATAGGTACACTAGTACCAATCAGAGGATTTTCAAGCTTCAAATTTCTGCCTGGCTCAAAGGATTCTATAATAGTAGCATTAAAGACTGAAGAATATCAAGGAGAAACTGCTACTTATATCACAGCATTTACCATCGATGGAAAAACACTTATGCCTGATTATATAGTGTCAGATAAGAAATTTGAAGGCTTGGAATTCGTGTGACATTCCTAATCAATTTTTACCTAGTGCTATTTAATTTTGTACAAAGTGTAAATAATTGTACAAAGGCTACTCAAATGAGAAAGAGAATTGCTACAGAAACTTTTGTTAGTTTCAAACATATCGATAGAGATGAACTTGCAATATAAATCAATTTAAATAATAGATAGCTAATTTCAAAAATGGTATTTTAAAAAAATGTTGTTTAATTTTTTACAACTATGTTATTATAAATGATTTTAGGATTACATTTATAAGATCTAAAAGCTTTATGACAACATTTTATTATGTCAAATTTTTTAGAAAAAATAAAATTATGATCTGGTCAGAATTTTCAACTGGGTATGAGAATTTTGAATTAAGTAATTATTTTGGCAAATTAACGAAATATAAAAACATTAGTTAGTTAATTTATGTGACATAAGTACTTTAGATTCTGTATAATTATGCAATAATCCAGTCTTTGTGTCAAACAAATAAATACATTTTTTATTGTTATTTGCTGTGAATGGTGAAAGATAAACCAGTGTAATTTATCTTACATTATGTTAGAATGTTTAGTAAAAAGTTTTAATTTCCATAAAATACTATGCTTTAATTTATTTTTAGTCACCTTGATCTCATTCATTTCTCATTTTTACATTATTTTTACATGATTAAATTTTTGTAATTCAATCTCCTAAACTGAGAATATGTCTTAATATATCTGAATTTGTCTGAACTAATTTATAATTACTGGACAGGTTATTGTAAATTGAAATTCTAAATTAATAACATTTTTTTTTCAGATTTGTAACGATTTATGTCTGACTTGTAACATGAAAAAATTAGATTGCCTCTAATATATTACAAATTTCGTCTATAAGTAGAAACTGAATCAACAACTTCGATTTTCAGTCTGGAAAAGATATATAACATTGTTATATGTTTTGCCAGGTCTTGGTAAAATGCCAACATCGAAAAGTAAGAACCAAGAATGGTATCTTCACAAACTTTATTTTGAGATGCAATAGTTTATAGTGTCGTACTTAAAATTTTATAGTACTATACGCTAATACTTGATTAAAGTTCTGTACTAGAACTACATTTATTTGAAAAATATGGTTGCATTTATTACAGATTTTTAAAACTGTAAGAATATTTTTCACTAGTGATTACATTATATAAATCCAAAACTTTTAGTTCTTTCTTTCATACAAAATGTGTTTAGTAGTTTAATCTGCTAATAATTGGTGAATTAAATCGATGCTTTAAAGTAATCATTTAAACGGTATACATACACTACCGCTCAAAAGTTTAAGCTCACTAAAAAACATCAAAATTTTAAAAGTTTTATATTTCAGAAATTATACGACATAAAAGACTTCTGCGCCTCTCATTTTGAAGCTCTTGTCTTCATTTTGAATACCCTTTCAAAGACCGTTGAACAAATTTTTTTTCCCATACATATTGTCTCTTCTGCACATGCTTGAAATTGCAAAATTTTGAAAAATTTAAAGTGCGAATTTAACTAATTGCATGGCAGCCGGAAATTAATGTTTCTTTATAAACTCAACGCATTTGAAAGGTAATTGCAAAAGCTTTAAAATGAGACCCAGAGCGTTATTTTAAACTAATTTTTTACAAAGTTATAGATATTTTTGTGAAAAATTACAATTTTTAAAAAATATGCTTTATTTAAAAATCTATGCACTCTACAAAAAAATGATAGAGAAAAAAAATGCCTTTTTAGATAGAGAATCAAGTTATAATGTTTTTAACAAAAAAAAAATTTTTTTAATTTGTTGATGGTTTTTTTTAACCAATAATGTATAATAAAATGTATAGAATATCTTATTCTAATCCTTATAATTAAATATTACGTCATATTAAATTTTATAAACCTTTAATACAAAATAAAGTAGCCTTTTTTGCATTTTTATAACAATTAAAGTAATTCTCTTTGAAATTAAATTTAAAGTAATTTTTACTAGGTTTAAAATTTTTATTTTTAAATTAACGATTTTCAAGATTAAAATTATCGTTTTTCGACGATACAGTACATATTATATACATTATTGGTTAAAGAAAACCATCAACAAATTGAAAAAAACTTGATTCTCTATGTAAAAAGGCATTTTCTTCCTCTGTCATTTTTTGTAGAGTGCATAGATTTTTAAATAGAGCAGATTTTTCACAAAAATAGCTATAACTTTGTAAAAAAATTAGTTTAAAATAACGATCTGGGTCTTATTTTAAAGCTTTTGCAATTACCTTTCAAATGGCGTTCAGTTTATAACGATACATTAATTTCTGGCTGCCATGCAAGCAGTTAAATTCGCAATTTAAATTTTTCAAAATTTTGCAATTTCAAGCATGCGCAGAAGAGACAATATATATGGGAAAAAAAATTTGTTCAACGGTCTTTGGAAGGGTATTTCAAAGTGAAGACAAGAGCTTCAAAATGAGAGGCGCAGAAGTCTTTTATGTCGTATAGTTTCTAAAATATAAAAATTTAAAAATTTTTTGTTTTTTTTTAGTAAGTGATCTTAAACTTTTGAGCGGTAGTGTATATATTCAAATATAGAGAAACACAATACTATAACTTTTTAAGTCAAATTTTGTTATTATTATTTAATTAAATTTTATTAAATATAACAAAAAACGTTTTCGAAATAAGTATTTATTTATATTTGAACAATGCAGGTGAATTTATGTTATACTCCATGATATCATTACGATATTTGAAAAAATAGCGCGAAATCTTGAATTATTTGAACACGTAGAAAATTCTTTTAATATAATAAATAAATGGATGAATTTGAATTATTTTACATAATTACGTACTTCATTTTCAAATTGAATATTGATTACTAATATAAATTTCAATCGACTTCAATAATATTATATAAATAAATAAACAGAAAAGTAAAATAACCAAATTCTTCTTTATATTTATTGCATTAACAAAATTATCGCACAAATGTTGTTTTTGCTGCAAAAACTCTAACTTATAAATACCCCTCCCCTTTTCACCCACTACATTAAGC
Source organism: Torymus texanus (assembly GCA_036873485.1). Taxonomy (NCBI): domain Eukaryota; kingdom Metazoa; phylum Arthropoda; class Insecta; order Hymenoptera; family Torymidae; genus Torymus; species Torymus texanus. The sequence goes on along the minus strand of JAYJLV010029820.1, from coordinate 8,955 downwards.
GCTATGAAACAAAACGAGATAAGTATATATATACCCACCGCGACATGTAAAAAAGTTTAACAAAACTTCCACCGTATACATATACTCTGTTCTCTAATCATCCAACTTTGTATACATATATATACAACACCTATACAACAACCTCAAACGCGCTTGCAGTAACTGCGAATCAACTACGACCAAGTGCGCATTTTCCTCGAAATAGAAATAGTCACTCGTCTCTCGCATCTCATCCCATATATCCACACATATATATTCAAGATCTTCAAATCGATTGGCTCCTTTGAAAAAAGCCAACTCTCCGCCTCCACTTCCCCCCACGCGAGAAGAGAAAAAAAAGCACGACGCAGCGGAAATTCCGGCACTGCGCTCATTCAACGAGTATATACATACGTTATACACTTATATACATCTACACCTAATACAACAACTAGCAAGTGTGCGCCTCTTTTCGCCGCTACTCGGTGCATCGTAATATACAATGCATATAGACACCTACACACACGATTCTTCTTCACGTGAACGATACACGCGCGGGTGCATGCGGTTCGTCAGGGTCACACCAGCGGTATTTCCAGAGCATCGCGAGTGCGAGCAGAGGCGGGAGGGGGAGAGGCTAAAATCAATAAGATTCGAGAAGCACAACAGAGGCGCGTTGACGCGCCCGCGCACTGCGACGATATGGAAGCGGCACGAAGGGTTAGTCGACCTCGTGCTCCTCCACGCGCGAGAGCGCCACCCCGGCGCGTTGGCGTTTCTCACTCTTATACTTATATATTATAGTACCCGTCAGTCTGTGTATATGTCTGTGTGTATATATATTTTTCTTTTCGACGACTCATGCTACCATCGTCGTCGTCAACGTAGTTTCTCGTCCTCTTTCCCGCTCACTTGTTTTTAAAAGCTTTGACTTGAGTACGCCTCAAAGGTGAAGAGGATGCGAGCTTTCTGTGGAGTTTGTCGAGTTGATGAGGCAGCGGTGGCGGCGGCGGCTGCGGCTGTAGCGGTGACTATCTCTACTCTACTCTGAAGATCCATTCTTATATGTGTGAGTGGATGTGTATGTCTGTGTCTGTGTTTTACTACTTGACGAGATAGACTACACGTTTTTCACGTGGCTTTTACGTGTCCTTGTCTTTTTAGTTTTTTTGTATTTTTGGGTAGAAGAAGTGATGTCGAGGATCTGCATGAGTGTTGTTTCTTCATTCAATACATTCAATAGCACTGTTATTTTTTAAGCGCGCGTTAACGTAGAGCGAGCTATATATATATATATATATATACTTTTATATATATAGTTTCATACATTATAGGATTTTGTATGACGTTTGGTTGTTACGTTTCTGATGAACTTTATTAAATTTACGTCCGTTTCGACGATAGTTGGAGGGAACGTTAATATAAACTTCAACTGTACATTTTCTCATTCAGTCGATAAATGTGTATTGTTTTGAATATAATACCGCATGTGGAGCAGCAGTAACTCACCGAGTGGACGTGTTAATTTGAATATCTACTTACCTACTTTATGTGCAGCTGAGAATAACGTTACATATTGTATAATATGAAGATTCGCTTTTTTTCTGATGTAAAAACTGATTCATTAAAATTACAATTGCCTGCTTTGTTTATTAATATTGATTTTTCAATAATGAAATATTACGCTTAAACTTACGTTATTTTCGTATAGTAGTAAAAGTACTTTACATAATGCTGTTTATTTAATTTTTCCTTGAATGAAATAAGTAATATTACTATATATCATGTCAAAAATAAAACACATTCTAAAAATACGTTATTTATATGTATTCAATTCATCAAGGGGCACGATTGCGGTTTTCAATCACGTAAATTCTACTATTAGTATGATGAAAATCATGACAGGCAGAATCTGGATGGAACGACAAAACATTCATTTTAATAAAAAAATAATAGGATTATGTTGATATTTTTACAATTAATTGTCGAAAAATCGTATCGACGAAAAAAGAATTGTAATTAATGAATAAAATATTAACTTATACTATACGTTTAACATTGCGTTTAAAATGTGTCATAAATTCTAAATATTCTTAAAAGCGCCACTTCACGAGGCCGTGAAAACGCCAGAGGGTTAATATCTAGCATCACGTACTTCTCATGCTCCACCTTGTCCTATTTTAATGTCGCAGATCATATAAGTACTCTTTATATACTACACATGATATTAGGTGGCATCATTAATTCATAATGCAAGCGTGCAACTGAAACATACAAAAATATAGTAGTGACATTAACGAGAAATTATTAGATCAATTTATTTTGCATAAATACGAATGCGCCGTGGTGTCTAGGTTTAATAAAATATACTATTTTACATTATTTTAAAGTAAAAAAAAATGTCCACTTCATGAACTAAACTAAAAAAACTAGAGTGAAGCTACTTACTTCACAGTTTTATTTTCAAAAAAGCTAGTAATATTGTCACGAAATTCTGACTCTGTAAAAATGCATGCAACAATCAACCGAATAAATAAATGACATTTCTTATTCCCTTCTCCGTAATTTTCCAACCTATCATTTGTACTTCAAATATATATACAAAAACTAAAAACCACGAAAAAAAATTCCACCTATAGAAAATCAAGCTCATCTCGTATCACGTCTAATTTCAGATTCCCGAGGAATCCTAATCGACGGGAACGAAGATTGGTCCAGACTCTTCGCAGTCATCCATATAATAGTCGACTTCAAAAGCACGCGCTTGCGCGTCTCTCTACTATAATCCCGTGTATATCACTCGGCGTGTTCTCGTAAAACTTTCAGATCTCTAATCTTGCGCACGCTCTCATCTCGCGCAACTGTGCACATGCAGAAACACAGACATACATACAAGTAAAAAGAAAAAAAAAGAAAGGAGACGCGACGCGCGTTGCGCAACTCGGTTTCAACTCCAGCGCGCGCGAAGGAATCGCGTGGGCGGCGTTTTCGGGCGCAATGATAGCCAGCAGCGGGATTAGAAGCAGCAGCAGTAGTAGTAGCAGCGGAGGGACGACGACGGGTATCGTCGTTCCGAGACGCCGGCAGCCGGCAGTCATCAGTCGGGCTTCGAGTCTCGCGCGTGAGTGATGCAGCGCCAGCTTGAATTATTCTTGTTATTATTACTTTTATCATTGTATCGCGTGCATGTGGTGCATTATACTGTGGCAACATATAATATATAGCGGTGGCAAGCAGTTTTTGCGTGCCTCGTCGCGGTTTGTGATACATGTGCGAGAGAAATAAGCTGCAGCTGACGACGCGCGAAATGTAAACATTTGGAGTTTAGAGAGAGAGAGAGAGAGAGAGAGAGAGAGAGAGATGAGCAGTGGGTGATATATTACGTTAGTGTGTGTGTGTATATATATGTACTGTCCGAGCGCGGGTTCTTGGGAATTTCGAGCGAGGAAACGAGAAGTACATACTATAAGCAACAGTGAGTTTGATATTTGATTGTTGATTGACTTGTTTTGCTGTGATGGCAATGATTAATTGAGTAACAGATTGTTGTTTGGATAAGTTGTTTGAATTCAATGGTAATTCATGATTAGCTGAATTGGAGTCATTTTTTTACTTGAGGATTTTGTTGTTGTTTTTTAAGACTTTTTAGGGAAAAAGTGTTATAAATATAGAATCAGAGTATACGACAACTCATGAAATGTGTATTTGAAAAATTTTAAATTTCATGTAACATTGGTTTGGAATAAGAAGTAGATGTGGAGCAGTGATTTGATGTTTGTTCAGTGAAAAGTATAAATATTTGCTTATTTTTTCACTTTTTATTATGTTTTTTCCCGAATCGTGTTATCAAACGGCTTTGCGGACAATTTTTTACTTGATCCACTTAAAATGCTAATGGGCTTCATATTCTTTATTACCAGAGTTACTACACAACTTGGAGAGCCGCAAAAAGTTAGGAAAGTTTCTTCAACTGGAGTAGTCAGGGCAAAGTTACAAAGTTTCATTAAAAGTTTGGCGTTTTAATTTCGAAATAAAATTTTGCGACACTATAGGGCAATTTTTTCGTTACGAACAGAACGGTTTCTTTTAGTTTTGTTACTCTTTTAGTAGATAACTCTTTTATAATCGTAAAGTAGTTTACAAATTTTCAAATACCAATTAAAACATTTAAAAAAGTATATCAGAAAATTCTAAATGAAAATTGTATTACAACGTAAGGTTCTATTTGTCATATAATCCGCGTCAAAATTTAGTTCATCATTTAAAAGATTAATATATAGATAATTTTTTCTTTTTTTTTAAAAGCTTTATTAAAGTATACCAAAAGTATAATGATTTTTAAAAACTATGTCTTGACAAAATTTTAATTTCATTTAATATAGTGCCACATCTTCAAATTTTATTTGCATTTTTATAGTCTTACATTATTCAGAGAAGAATTCCTATGATATATCGCAGAAATCAGAAATATAAAATATATTTTTTGTTTCAAATAATTGAATACTTTCTTCAAATTTTTCATTTTGGAGTTCCTCGATACAGAATTTCGAAACTCTTCTCTGAACGATATATGACTGCAAAACTAAAAATCGAATAAAACTTGAAGATGCATCAAGTCGAAATACCTCAGAAATTTTCGTCATTTTTCTTATCAAATGTATTCTTATATAAAGTTATTCAACCAAAAGTAATAAATAAAAGATTTGAAAATTAATTGATAATCTTTTATAGTAATACTGACTTGAGATTTGGATTTTATACAACCAACTAATACAACCTTAAGTTGATATGTGCAACTAAATAATAAATAACCATTTAAAAATAATCCTCATCGCAATGTCTTTCGATATTAGATCCTTTTGAACTACAATGCGATAAACTAATAAATTCAATATGGTATTTTAAATAACAAATTACTTATAAATCTGAAGGTCCTACAAAATGTTTATTATTTTAAACCATTATAAGAAATTAAATATATACCTATATATGTACCTATGGTTTGGAAAAAAAGCTTGATAACAGTTACTTTAATTTCGCGCTTACGATCTAATTCTAAGTGTGTTTACGTATAACTTTGTCCGATCCAATATTACCATAAAATCGAAATCTAGTTCGAATTGACGTTCTCGTGTCATCCCTTTTGCAAAGTCGCTATTGTAGCTAGCGTGCAATTTGCCATCAGGAATAGGTCTGGAAAAGAATAAAAACAATGCTATATATAATACACGTATAATTGCATTTCGGAAATGCAGTATCGAGATGATTAATGATTCTTGCTAGATTATTGTGCTTCTCAGTGTTTAAGGTGGCTCGAGGGTGGTAACCAGGTATTCAGATGTGTTGTCGTCGCTTATTTTGTCGTGATTGGCTCCACTCATTGCGTTCGCTTTCGCTGATTTTCTCGGTCTCGGTACTTGCTTTTTTTTACTCACCAATCTCAGATACTCTGAACAAATTCGCATGCGATTTTCTTTATTATATACAATTATCATGAAACATTGAGCGAATTATGTTCATTTTATATATACTTACCTGTTCCGTTTTAGTTCAGAGTGCTTAGTTCGCGGAAACCATCCGTGTCCACGAGACACTCTATATCGTGACAGATTGTGGCGAACCAACATGTTCCCCGTCGTTACTAAGCGATTAAGCCCTGATGACATGTGTAACATGGCAATTTTCGTAAAAACGGATTGTCGAATATTCGTTCTCGAGGAGATCAGTTACAATCCATTCTCGCATTAGCAAAATATGTTTTTCAACAAATATTTCCCATTTCCAAAATTTACAGTAATTTAATTCAATTAATTGCATTATATGCGATTAAAACTTTATTACGTTTACATATTTGATATATTACAATAATATAGTTTTAACCGTAACTGATTTACAAATATTTACAACATTATTTATTCAATTTCCCATAGACAATATAGCATTTGGAAAAACCTACAGTTTCATACACGTCTTAGTGTAGGTTTATTGGATTTTGCAAATGCAAATTGTTAAGACATTGTTTAATGAATCTTTATTGCAATGAACAAGGTTCATAATTCCTTAAAATAATACACGGATTTTCAATAAATATTTTATTTCTAATGCATAAATAAATCGCATTGAACTAAACTTTTATTCTAATTTTTCATATTATTGCTATTCAATTACTAGATTCAACGCTGTGGAAAAATATGTATTAATCTTGACATAAAAATTATTTTGAATATGTATTACAAAATTAAAATACTTACAATCATCATTACATAACTGAATAAGAATAAAGTTTCAAAAAATAAAAAATATACGACTCAGTATATAGATGAATTCATTAATTTTTAGAAGAACAAAAATGTCTAAATATAAAATTTCCCGTAATAGACGTTGGCATAGAGGTTAAAAGTTCATATAGAATCGTATATCTCCATATTTATTTTTGCAGAAAAAAGAACTTATTTAGCCTCTGCCCATACAAAATATAATGTATGCTGGATTTTTATAGGATTAAGTAGATTTATATGCATTTCCACATTTAGCGCGGAAATGACGGGGGAAAACTAATTTCCTATTGTTCCAGAATAAAGGAGGTCAAGGAAATGGCTTCGTCGAAGTCGGAGGCTGATTGGTCTATAGCTAGAAAAGGAATTTCTCTCCTATTGAACAATAAAACAGAGGAGGCCGAGATTTTGTTTACCCAACATCCCCGTAGCTTCCATATCAAGGCTGGACGGAGCTTTGTACTATTTATGGTAACTAATTAAATATTTATTTCGATTATCTTATATACTAAAATCGAAAAAATGTTCGAGCTGATTCAGTTAATAATTGGTATGGTTTCATTTTACGCCTAGATTTATGTTACTTACTAATATAACATCGAATATGTCAAATTAATAAACAGAAATATGTATCAAGTGAAGCTACTGCGGTTTTTTCATGCTCTAAATAATAATTATTTAGAGCATGAAAAAACAGTTCTCTCGCCACAAGTCTGATATAGTCTTATCAACTGAAAAATCTCGTTAAATTTGACGATTAAAAAAAACTTCTAGATTTATATTATACATTATTTTTTCAGTGTTCTCATTTAATGAAAGCATTGACTATACAAATTAAATTCTGATTAATTATTCTCAAATACTTATGTTCGAATTTATTTTCACCCGCGTTTTTACGAGAATTGAATGTTAAACGTAAATATAGAGATATTTTAATAATTAAAAATATAATTCTACTTCCAAATTTTAACTTACAAAGTAGCGTGAACAAAAAATCTTCACTTTATTTAATGAACGCTGCTATCGCGCGCCTCTTGATATACCTCATTGCGTTCCCGTATATACACACATATTACCCTCTTCCGAGCGATACCGCAATCCTCAAGAGAGACAGAGGAATCGGAAAAGCGAAGCAGGTCAGACATGAGTCACCGAACCTGCGACGGCAAAATTTAGCGATTTAACGCTAAATATCGCTATTTCGCACGATCGTCGCTGACTATATGTTTCTCTCTCTCTCTCTCTCTCTCTCTCTCTCTCTTGACTCGGGCGTTCATATAATAGCCTACTCGCATCTGTTTAACACATCTGCGAACAACGATTCTCATTGTTCCCGGTATACCACAGAACGCCCTCATGACGTTCGAGGACGACAAGCTTCAGCACGCGGTGCAGATCCTGCGTGAAATGGAGAAGGAGTGTGCGAGCGACATTGGCTGGCTCAAATCCGTGAGGACGAGGGTCTTTGGTGCCGACACCTCAGACGTATGTATATTATTTAGTTCTCTACCATTTTAAGTAATCTTATGAGGTCTCATGTTTGCGCGAAATCTTTTTTATTTGTAAAGGTAAATGCAGAATCAATGAATCAAATACTTTTGGATATATGTATGACTTTAATAATTTAATTCGTAAACAAAAAAAAACAACTTCAAAGTCGAATAATGACCATGAATAAAATTTTTGTCGCTTCAATTACGTTATACTTACATACATATAAATACAGGTAGAATACAAATTACTTTACGTGCGTCATAGAAACATGGTGTAATTTAACTTACAACAAACCAAAAAGATTACGTGCGCTTAAATACACATACTTATGTGTTTAACACAATAATCGTGCAGTACGAAGAATCGAAGAAAAATGGGCGTCACATATATGTCGAATTCTACAAGAAAGTGTCCTCTATCGTGGTCCAAAAATCGCGAAAATTCAAACTTGACGCACACCTCCCGGATAAGATTTTTCTTTTTTTATAGCTAATATAATGTAAGAAAAAAGTGTCGAACATAGGAAATCGCGATAGTCTTTTTCAGAAAGTCGATTTTAAGTTTTAAGTTTTTAATGAAAAAAAGCGAAAAAATGGAATTTTTCAAACGCATGTCATTTGGTCAAAAATGAAACTACAGAAGATCTCAAAAACGAAAATAAAACTAGAAAGCGAGCCCTTTCAAATATTTTTGCAGAATTTTAATACGTCCATTGCTTTAGAAGTTACAAGAGTTTGAAAATTAACAAAAATGCTTAAAAATCGAAAAATGGCCTTTTGTAAACTCCTGTATCTTTTGAAGCAATCAACGTATTAAATTTTTCAAAAAAGAAAATAAAACCAGAAAGCAAGAGCTTTTCAACGCTTTTTTGGCGGTTAAAATCCATTGATTCTGTCAAAAGTTACGTCAATTTGAAAATGAGCTTAAAATACGTAATGATAAATGTAATGAACACAATACTAAATACATAAGTGATATTCAAACACTCATAACTTTTGACAGGATCAATGTATTTTAAATCTCAAAAAAGATTTGGAAACTTCTCGCATTCTAGTTTTATTTTTTTTTTGGAAATTTCTGTAGGTTCATTTTTGACCAAATGGCATGCGTTTGAATAATACGATTTTTAAGCATTTTTTACATTTAAAATATCTTGTTTTTCAAGATTTTTCAGAAAGTCGTATTTCATATTTTAAATATAAAAAAA
>JAYJLV010029810.1:0-30263 GCA_036873485.1 Torymus texanus | reverse complement strand
AGGCATAATATATTTTCATTAGAGTTTTTATATCCATTATCTTTTTTATCTTAGCGAAAATAAATAACAAATATTTATTATTATTATTTTATTATGTCTTCTAAATAACTTCTCTAGTAATAATCTTGTTGGAGCGTAGATGCTTCCTCGTCGGCGGTTGTGGAAGGAGAGTGAGCGAGCGCCGGACAGCCGGCGGGAGCGCACACACGACGTCGTCGGTACGGCACGCAGTTGGTGAGGGGGAGAGAGCGACAGTCAGTCCACTGCGCTACTCTGCTGCTGCGTGGCGGCATCTCTCTCCCTCTCTCTTTCTCTCTCTCTCTCTCTCTCTATCTAACTTAATACTCTATGGAGAGTGCGTGCTGGACTCGAAGCCCATGTAATCTCAACACTTATACCTAAAAATTTTCAAAAAATCTAATCTTCTTTTATTGAATTATTTAATCATATATGTTATTCTAAAGTCAAAAAAATAGTTTGGATCAAAAATGGAAAAAAAATTGAGACCATATGACGATTCGGCTCAAATGGCTTAATATCTTTATATGACGAAAAACTTGATTTTCTTTCTCTTTTTTTTATAGGCTACTAATACGAAAAAATTTCTGTCAATGTGTTTTAAAAAATCAAAAAATATAATTATTAGTCATATTAGTATAAGAATTACAAAAATTATTATGTTAAATGGAATTGTCTTTTACAATTTTACATATCTGTTCTCGTAAATTGACCATATGATGATCGAAAATTTGACAGCAATTTACTATACTAATACTCTTCCTGATACTCCTTCTTGTACTTGTACCTATGTAACTTCTGCTAACAAATATAAACACATTTGCATATAGCAGGACAGCTGACTGCTCATATATAGCAAAGATCATAACCATGATGTAATTTCAACAATTTTTTTCTTAGATTTTGATTATTTCAAAGATTGTTTCCTTAAATTCTGATTATTTACCTATATGAGTAAATTTAGGAGTGAAAATTAAATGTATTATATGTGAAGGTACATCTGAAAAGATTTTAAAGTGTAATCTTATAAGCCTGCAGTGACAGTTTTGTTTAGATTTCAAATGTACTAGAGATAAAATTCAATTTAAAGAAGTTATACGTTTTGTAGTGAGTGTTAAGATAAACCTGCACATTTCAGTATATTATTAAGTCTGCCAGAATTGAATTCAAGATATATAGCGTGATACGTGTAAACTCAATATGCAGATATTGTTACGTACGAGATGGGAGGTGAGTGAATGAAATGAATAAGTCGCGTAAAAAATATGCGATAACCGGGATTCGAACACTCGAACACCCGAGGATTCAAGTGATAAATGGAAAAATAGTCTTATCGACTCTCATATACTCATGTACTTTTGGTCATGAAAATGTTGGCTTTTTCACATTTTAGATGGGATTTTGATTTTATTTCATACCACTGGCTGAATATTTGATATTTATATATTAGTATTAGCAATAATCATCTAACACAGCATAATATTTAAAAAAATCACAAAATAGTAGATAGATTAAAAGTATAAAAGGACAAATTGCAGAAACTTTTAGTTGAATCGATCTGTTGACATAAGATTCTAAATGCACACATGCAATTATTAGATCTGATATTTTCATCATTGTATACTGTTAAATAGATCTCAGATTCAGAAAAGTAAATAAAAGAGAAAAAAGAGGGATCTGATGGCTGATAACTTTTGAAGTTTCATGGTATGTTTCTTCAAAGGCTTATTATTACTGCAAATCTAATATTTTGAACTTCTGCGTTGTTGTTTTTGGAGACCGCTTGATGAATTTTCATGAAACAAAAAGGAAATTGCTTATTATATGTAGGTTGCTCTAGAATTTAAAATTTTTTTAAGAAGTATGTTTTTGATGCGTATAAAACCATGAAAATTCATAAAATTATGAATAAAAAAGTGGTTTTTGTGATTAAAAAAAATACCGTATTAAAAAATTTTGAAATTCTAGAGAAACCTACCATAAAGTCACATATAACAAGCAATTTGCTTTTTGTTTCATGAAAATTCATCAAGCAGTCTCCAAAACAAAACAGCGCAGAAGTATATTTTTTCAAAATACTATAATTCTGGGTGAAATGGTTGTATGGTCTATATTTTGCATAATATTGTAGAAGATCAGTTATATTTATGGTATCTATACATTTTTATGATATTATAATATTTTAAATCATTTTTTCAGGTAGTTTTTGCGAAAAAGGCCACTAGGTATATAAGACCGTCTTAATATATGTGAACTATAAGTCAATTTTTATTACTCAATAGCCATGCATAATAAAAGAATATTTTATTGTTATTATAGTCACTGAATGAATGAATACCACTGATAAGGAAGCCAATGGCTCACCTGGCCGGCCTATTCCTTATTATCTGTCGCGGAAATCGCACGTGCGCGAATCATTTCGCGCATTCCTTTCTCTCTTTTTCTCCCTTGCTCCGTCTTTTTTTATCGTTGAGATTCATCGCACTGGCCTTGACGAAGTTTTCTGCTGAATTTCATTCCACCCTCGGCCGTTATTGACGGAAAGAAACGCGCGCGAGTGCACGCGGAATTGATCGCACGAGCTGATTCAGCTACAGAACGCGCCTTCTCCAGAGTTTTGCGATGAAATTTTCCGAAAGAGCGAAAGAGAGATCAAACTTTTGCAGAATGAAGATTTATAGGCTGAAAAATAGTTTCAATGCTTTAGTGGGTGTAATTGAGGGCAGAAAATATTTTTAATGAAGCTGGGGAAGGATGGAAAAGCAGTCTCAGCGCATAAGGGAATTTTATTATTATAACAAAGGAACATGAGCGGGTTACTCGCATGAAGTTGCTTTGAAAATGTTGCGAAATTATACTTTTAATTGTTCATAATTTAAATTCAAGTTATTCATCGGTTGATTGCACACTCCTCAGGAAACGAATTGTAACGAGCATTGAAAAGTCGGTTTCTAATGTCTAAATATGAAGCTTAGTTCTCTTAATTGATTCAGGTAGGGCCTTTTTCTTGATGCATAAGTAATCTAATATCAAATGTAGTTTATTTTTTTAAATTACAATATCCTTTTTATTTATTATTAGTTTGCAGGTATTCATGATGCGAAAACGAGCAAAAGATTATAAAAATAAACAGAAATTATATAAGTAGTTAAAAATACGACTTTAATTGTTTAAAAAGAAGGCAAACTTTTAACAAATTTTACTAACGCTATATCTTTGATCGATTATAATTTTTTAAATCGCAATATTTTTTATTGAAACAAAGCTTGAGTTTTAGCTTTTCTATATGAAATTCAGCGTATGTGCAACTAGGTCGCTTATATCTCAAAGGCAAAGGATTCTATGAAATCGCGTTAGGAATACGAAGTTTCATTTTTATTTTTAGATACCGGATATCAATTCTCAAAACCCGCCTAAAATTTATTTCTCAAATGATGTGCTATCTCATTATAAGTTTTTATATTAAAAAGCCATTTCTAACGATGTTACGTTAATATCCCCTTTGCCTATCTTAACCTGGGAATACATTCTAAATACTAGGGTTTTAGTTCCAGATTAACTAGATAAGTCCTCTCGGTAGAATAATCAATAGATTCGAAGTTGAACTTTAAATTCAAACATTCTAAAATTGGCAATCTAAAAGCACTTGATTAGTTAAACAGTTTTTTCACGCGATTCATTTGAATTGCAGGTTTAGTATATAGCAAGAAATGTTGTGGAGATAGTTACCAATTATTTCGATTACTCATCCGAAATCTGATAATCTGGATTTGTCATTTTCGTCGCCAAGTAAGTTTTGGGAATGTAGATTAGTTTGCAGGTAATTCTGATTACTCGACAAGATTAACTGTAAACTGTTAGATCTAGATTGTGCTTTAGAATAGCTTCACCATATTGCGAAAAATAAATCAATAACATATACCAAAGGAAATTCAAATAACCTATTTTATGAAAGTCTCTGATTTTAAGGTATGATAGTAGTACAATAATAACATATGTTAATTATTGTAATACTATATATATAAATGAAAAATCTTAGGCTTCTTTTTAAAAAATTAATAGCAAATCTTGTTGTTGACTTACTGTTATAAACATTGTTTAAAACTAAAATCTTACATAGAAAATAGTACATTGTGCAACTAGGGAAGGAAGTTGACTATTTCTAGCGAGGTTGATCATTGAGCACGAGTGATACACAAGTGCCCAAAATCATCATCCGAGTCTGAAAAATTCAATTGCTTCCTTGTTACACATAGTACTTTTTTAATAATTGCAGGAATAGGACTTTTTGTGCGTGATGTAGTAGATGGGAGATCGGGTCTATCGAGTCGTCATTACGGCGGAAAGCCTCACTATAGACGCTCGAAATGTTCGGTTTTCCATTCACTTTTCTACGTATGAAAAGGTCCTTTTTCATGCACGTGTTGAAATCAACTAATCAGTTGATTACCAGATATAAACGTATGTGTAACAATATTTCTATTTAGTATATCGAAAAATTCTGCTTAGAAAGCTCACATAAAAGACGTGATCAAAACTATTTGCTTGTCTTGAAAGTAACGGTTGTTTAACTTTGCCGAACGACACATCTCGGCATGCATTTACGATCGCTGGCGCCTTGTCTCTTCGCCGAGAAAACTATCGCTCGTTCGCAGAATCGGTCTTGTAGGTAGTGAACGCCTTGAAGATTGCTTTAATTCATTTCTCTTCACCGGTGCACGAAAAAAAAACTTTCGAATCCAAAACACTTGTAAAGAAAGTTAAAAGTAGTACGTCGAGAAGCTGTGACTAGCCCTTCACTCTTAATTAGTAAACTTGGCGATAGCGAGCTTACAAATGGCGACGACAACGATAGTCGAGTGCGAGACGACATTGAAGACGAGAAACGTAGTTTTAAGAATCTCTTTCTGCTTTGACGACGGCCGGATTTTGAAGTTGCGTCTACTCAGAGGAGTAGTGCGGAGCGAGTGCAAGAGAGAGGGAGAAAGTGAGATAGAGGAAGAGGGAGAGATAGAAAGAGGAAGAGATAGAAAGAGGGAGAGTTCGATGTTTTCGAGTAGGCGTGACATTTGCTGGAAATAATTTATAGGGCCGCTTTAACTTAGTTAAAAGCAATTTAACAGCCGTAATGAAATGTTGTTCGATGGCACGGCGAATAATGTTGCGCGAAAATAAATGGTCGGAAGTTGAATAAATTATAAGGCGCGTGCAAGGGAAAGAGGGAAAGGGATGTATAGAGTAAATGCTTCTTGTTTGAAATGATGTCGTTGCTACGTAGTAAATTATGCTTGTGTTAACTGGATTAAAAGTTTATTAGGATCAAAGTGTTAGAGATACAAAAGTGTGCTTTAAAATGTTAATTGCCAACGTAATGATGGTATGTATAATTAAGCTGATAATTTTGTTTGTGGTATTATAATTCAGAAAGATTTTGCAAAGTATCATTTCATTGTAAATATAACATATGCATTAATCATAATCCATCTGCTCTTTAAATAAAATGATCTTTAAAATTATTTACACTAAACTTGCTCTGAGTAGAAACTTTTTCAATGACCCTTTACTGAAGATATTCATGTACATGACGTAAATTGCACTTATGCGGATGATTAAATTTTATGGCGATGATAACCACAGCGTCAATGTAACGATGATGAATAGAGGTACCATTCCGCATCTGAAACAACATTTCATTATGTAGGACCGAATTTATTATAAACACTGTTCTTAATCAACAAAGTGAATGCGTTGATTCATTTCAATTAAAGTTGTTGAAATTTTATATAATTTAAATATATCTTGATTTACTGTATTCGTCAACTGTATCTGTATTACAAATATAATCGGTCTCAAAAATAAATTTCTACTTATTTTACCAATCTCGTTATATCAGATGAAAATTACAATTTTGTTAACAGTTTAATATCCCCATTACTTTCTTAAATTTTTTACTATACCTATCGAACTTGTTAAACTTTTCCATAGGAGCCATTAACCACTGACAACGTGCTAAACCTCCGTATCGCCCGCCCAAACAACATTAAAATTCATGAAAATTTTTCACCGAACTCCTGTGCCGTAATCCGTTCTCTCCATCCGTCCCCTGCATCAGAGGAATAGAAGGGCAACGGAGGCTTTTGCGTGGATTTCATATCGAAGAAATAGCGAGAGCGAGAGAGCAAAACGGGGGTAGGGAGAGAGAGAGAGAGCAGCAGCATCACGTATCCCCCTGTAATAAGACCGCAGCATCGTGGCGGCGTCGACGCCTTCCATTCGAATCGCTTTAACTGGATTTCGATGCTACCGCGCGGCGGGAAATCCAATTCCGTTGTTAAGAGGCGGCGTCCTCTTAAAGGTTGCCACCATCGCCGTCGCCTCTCGCGTGTATATAAGACGCGAAGGAGGCGATGATTAGGAGATCAGGGGATCGGGAAATTGGATGACTCGCGGTGTTTTCGACGTGCGAGGAGCGAGCGAGCAAGCGATTGGCTGGAGGCGCGCACCCGACTGATTGAAATATTAACCGACTTTTTTATCCTACCTCGTGCGCGCGGCAGCCAGTATAATGGAAATTTAACTGTACATCGGCGCACGCCTCGGATTGATTTTTTTTCCTCTCGCCCGGATGTAGAAATTCGAGGAAAATACATGCGGCTCCGTTAATGAAATTCGATATTATACGCGCGCAAAAGCGGGAGATTTACGCCAGGTACTTTTGCCTTTTTGCATCGTAAGCCGCCTGTAGGCAGAAAGGGGGATTTATTAATGTTATTTGCTTTCTTTCTTTTACTTTCGATGAGTTATGCTTTTTTCCTCCACGTATATATTTTAATGCGATACACGGAGCCGTGTGACGCACGCACAGCATTTAATGGATTTTTCAGGGGGAAGAGGCTTCTCGTATTCAAAACACACTGTATTGCCGCGCGGTGTCGGGTTATATTGTGAAAAATGGCTGTCGAGCTTCTCCTCTCAGCGCAATTACAGGTTGACATGTGTATTTCTAGGAAAATTAATGGCCGTACCGTGATGTGTTGGGTGTGGATGAGAATCGCATCGGCAAGTCGGTAGCTGATTTATGAATTTTTTTCTAAGTAAGTGGCGAATAGCATTGATATTCAATATTTAAATTTTTATATTTACGTTTTTAAGTTACATAATACCTTTATGAAATTGTGGTGAATAGTCGGCTGCCATGAAAAGATTTTATTACAGTACTGCATGAGTTAGTTACGTATACATCGAGAAAAAACATGTGATATCAATAGATATTCATTTTAGCGAACTACTAATTATTTATAAATGTTTTTTGATAAGTATTCCGAAATAAAGTATTGCAAAGTAAATACTAAAATTTTTATTCTAAATGCTATTTGTTATAGTTAACGACTGCTTGCATTTTCTAGATTAATTCAACTCAACGTTCGGTCGCAAGTACATACTTATGCTAAATTACATAAAAAGATAAAAAAAATTCCCTATACTTTACTAATGAGTATAAACTGACGAAGCAGCATCGAGGTGTTAAGAACTTTAGGCTATGCTGCGATTAAATCAGTCGAAGCGACAGCGACTGCAAAATCGACACCTTATACGGAATATTGAAGTTTCCGCACCAACAGTCAATGAGGAAGGTGGAAGATATTGGAACGAGCATATGAAAAGCATATGAATAAAATAGGACGACCATGGAGTTTAACCAACCAGCTATCACCATCAATCCACAAGGAAGTCACGCGGTCACGCCCACATCTGAACCGCGTCGCGCACTTATATTTATTTATTCTCTCTCTCTCTCTCTCTCTCTCTCTCTAGTTAGTAGTTGTCTTAATAGTTGTACAACAAATTGTACATAAATAAACTTTATCAATCAATCAATCTCTCGCGCTCTCTCTCTCACGTATTCAGTAATAAAATATTAAACCACATATAATTAATCACTGTTCTGCTTTATTATTTCACGTCAAATCAACCCCTCCGGGCGAGTAACTCTGTGAGGCCGGGAACAAAAGAACTGGCTACTCTTCATTCGTAACACTTAAAAATAGTTTTTAAATATTTTTAGCTTTAACAATTATTTTCATCGTTTTAAAGCTTCATCTGAGAAAGTGATATGTACGTATATTTTATGGAGTTTCTCGACTGCGCGTTTATATCACATCTAATTCTATAAACAGCACAAGGCGAAACAATACTTACATTTGATTGCACTTTGTTTCTCTTTTATAATTGTATAAGGCCAATTAAGAGTAGTCATTGCTAAATGTATTAAAGCATAGTGATGAGATATCGCTCAAAAGGTAGTACTCTCCGTTAAAGGCTGACCGCGTACACAGATGCCATTCTCCAAGCTAACGATCGGTGTGCGCATCTGCATTTCTCTCGCTTTTGCCATGCCTAAGAAAACGAGGTCGCCGTATAAATTAATTTTAAATAATCGAAAAAACGAGGACTTTCGCCTCCTACAGTTTTCCCCCTCTCCTCTCGCTCTTAAAAACTACAGGAGGAAATTCCTTCCTCGGCAATTACTTTTTAGTTTCCAGCGAGAGAGCAAGAGGGTGAAGGGGGAGAGGGAGAGAGTCGATTTTAAACACTGCGCGCGCGGGGGAAAGCGGGCGAGTCAGCCGTTGATTCGCTCTCGGCGACTCGGAAAAATACTTTATCGGTTTGAATTAAGTTCGCGTGCCGGAAAATAAGAGAAGAGTCGGCGGCTTGGGTGGCCTGGGCGACCTCGCGCGAGGTTACGGCTGAAACTTCAAACAGGGAATTTCTTCGTCCCCTTCCCCATAGTGGAAAAGAGTGTAGCACTTAAAATTGATATTCTATTCATGATGAGTATTACATTATTAATGAACTCAAATTAAGAGCGGTTCTTTTCTATATACATTAACAGTTCGACGAAAGTTTTGATACAAACTTTCAATGTGTGAAAAGTTTTACCGTAACTATATATATATATATGGCTGATACTCTGTCAAATCGAAGGGGTTGGGTTAAAAAGTAGATTTCTGTTAAACTTTGTGAAAACGTTCCATTTTGTGTACTGGATTCTGGTGAATCCTTTCAGATTTTTTAAAATTAATGTTTTTGAACTCTGTCATGTCAAAGTTCACAATTTTAGCATTTTTTACCGATTTTGATTAATTTCTAACTCCTCGGGGAAACTTTTTCACGATAGACATAAGAATAGTTTTTTTGTAACATTTGCACAGTTCTTTTAATAAAAATACTTTCAAAGCCCTACGTATATGCTTTCACTTACATATGTGCAAATGAAACATTATTTTTTACTTCATTTTTAAGCTAACCCTTTAAACCGAAAATGCAGTTCTCTTAGACATGCTTTTAGAAAAGAGCGTTGTATCCCCTTATTATTATTATTGTATACTGAAAAATATTTTAATAGAAGTGCAATATTCGTAAGGTACATTTTTCTAGTTTTTCGTTACACCAACCCTGATTTTCCATGTTCTAGTACACCGATTGGGAGAACACGAACGACGAGTACATGTACCAGCGGATGGTGGCAGACATCGTTGGCGACTACTTCTTCATCTGCCCGTCCATCCACTTTGCCCAACTGTTTGCCGACCGCGGCATGAACGTCTACTACTACTTCTTCACGCAGGTCAGTGCATCTCTTGAATTCTCATGCCTCAGCTATATACACACCCTCCAAATACCACGAAACGGCGTCTTTTTCAAGAAGGCAATCGATCGTTGCTGTTGCGCGCCGTCAATTGTAATTCGTTGATTCAAAAGTTTTCGAAAGGGCCACGCTCTCTATATATAATACACGAGGCGAGAGCTCGCGTGTGCATGATTGACGTGTCGCAGCGACGCGAAGTGGTCGCGCTCCTATCTGATGGCCGAGGCCTCCCTTGTTTATGCGCTTCAAGAGAGTTCTTTTTGAGAGAGCTAATTGTGGGGTTTCGCTGGCAGCTTTACACTGAGGAATTTCTTATCGCCGCCACGTCCCTTCTAATCGATTAGCTTATCAGTAGCGTGGGGGCGGTTCGACGCAAGTGTAGCCTTCCGATGTTGTTTTTTCCTCGTTTACTATTTAGAGATAATTCATGACAGGGATATGCAAGTTTGGCACAGTTTTAATATCGATTTTCAAAATAGATAATAATTATGTAGGTTTGAAAAAGCTTTGTTTTATACTTTTAATACTAAACTTGTTTACTATAATGCACTGAGTAAAAATGTATTTACTGTATATACCATAGTGCATTTCTGAATTTGCAGTGTTTGTGATTAATTAAAGTAAAAGTAGCTAGTAGTATTCACAAGCATCTTTACGTATATAATGTTTCAAGCCCGCTTAAAATTAGAAAAAGATTTTTTATCCTTAATAGGCAGAAAGCAGTGCAAGATTCTCTTTAAACTTTTAATACCGCGGAGTAGCCTTTATAATCGGATTTACGGTTCACCGATTCCTTCCTCTTTGTTACTTATCCTTGCTTCTTTTTGCACTGTCTTCCTCTCCCCCCTGGTTCTCGCGCTACCGATTCCGCGTCTCGGGAGGGCTCGCCTCCACCCTTCGCCGTCGCCGTGGACGTAGAGTCTCCCCCGCGGCTGCTCTTCTTCCTTACTTCGCGTCCGTCAGGCAGCTGCGCGCGCGCGCGCTCACTATATATAGACTCGCGTGGCAGGCCCGTTATTAAGATTAGGGCCGCCAGCCGTGAGTAACGACATCCTCTTTAGCCGGTATAACGCGGGCCGGCCTCGCCCTTTCCGCCTAGGCTCTGATAAATTGCCACCTCCGCTAATTACCCGGCGGCGAGAGGTGGAAGCAAGCTTTCGCACTGCCGCCACTGCTACTGCCGCCGAGCCGCCGTTCACGTTCCAGTTGTCTCGGGATGCGCCCCTGAATTTTCACGGCTACGCGAAAAGCAGCAGCCGAGGCTTATTAGGAGGAGGCGAGCGAGCAGCCTTTTGAAGGATGAAAAGGAGGAAGCTGGGAGGGATTCGAGCTTTTTTGGCTTTATTTTAATTTTTTGCGCTTCAAGTGGACAGAAGCGAGAGTGAGAGAGTAAGAGCGAAAGAGAAGTCGAGTGGTGTGCGAAGGTTGATGAGCTCGTTTAGAGTCGGCCAGGAGGGTCTATTCAGAGGGTCAGGGATCCATCCTGGAGTGCGGACTTTTTCAAAAAGCTCACGGCTTCGAGTTTTAGCTTTTCGAGCAAACTTTATATTCGTTACGCAACATACTTATTTTAATTTTCTAATGACGGAAGCTATATTGTCAGAGAAGGTTTCAATTGGGAAAGTTATTTTTTATCATTATAACCTGCATTTTAATTCCATAATAATAAAACTGTTTAAACTTTTTGTTTTAATCAAAATCATACTTTTCGACGAATAATGTTCTAATTATTCTTCAAATAAATCATTAATATTGCATTATTTAATTTCCCTTACATCAAAAACATAATCATTTTTTAAAATTGAAATGTGTAAACGCATAAATATAGGTGTAAAGACACAAATATACAACAAGATAACGATAGAGCGAAGCCTAAAGGAGCACGTTGAGTGGGGAGAGACGCACTTGCTACGGAGTGGTTTTATGAATTTAACTTATTCTACTCGGTTTACAAATAAATCTTTTCACAGCATTATTTCGAGGAACTTGAAATACGCTTTTTTCAAATTTTTGTTTAAATGCGATAAAAAAAAGTACAATTTTTCAGTATTTCACATGACTTTAATCAGTCCTATTGCTGTAGACAGTTTGTATAGTTCTAAAAAATTAAAAGAGAAGGTAATAAAAAAACTAGGGGGCTGTTCCCCTCTGCGTGTCGCGCTGCGCTCGACCCGCCACCGCCCCCTCCCCCACTTCATGTACAAACTTCGTTTACAATATAGACATGACCACACTTCTCAAGATAATCTTATATTTCCACTAGAGCGAAAATTGGAACACTTCAAATAATAATAATAAAAAAAAGTTTTGTTACATTATCTACAACTTTTGTGTAAACTAAAATCCTGTGCAGTTATTGCCAACAATAGTTCATTTTTTGACGTTATTAGCCATTTAAAAATCGACTTTATGAGCTTAGCCCTTCAGGAATTAATTGTACAAAAAAAAGCTTAATAGAGAAAAGTTTTATCATATCACTGTCTATAACTTTTGCAATTAACGTTTCATTCTAAAGTCAAACCACGTCATGATATAACCAAAAATTGTTGATTTTTGACGTTTTTAGCCGCTTAAAATCGATTTTATGAGTTCAGCTGATCAGGAATTAATTTTATATGCAAATTTTTATTAGAAAATATTTTTTTTTCAATATTATCTACAACATTTTTGTATGGGTTTGAAGTTTGCATCGTTGGAGTGCAACGAAACTTTAGAAAATTTTTTTTATTTTTAGTTTTATATGTTAGATTTTGAATTTTCTTATGTGTTTAGCATTTTATAGCATAACCCACCATCAAAATAAAGATTTGACTGTATCGTGCAAATTTTTACTGTGTTTTTTTTTCATGTGTGAAATTTCTACAAAAAATGTATTTTTGATGCATTACGCTCAAAAATCAATTTTTTTTTAAATTTTAGGAATCATTTCCAAAGTAGGACTGTTACCTATGTATGACTAGGCGAAAGTGCAATATCATTTGTGATCGAATTCGATGAATTTTTCGATATGATAATGTGAACACAAGTTTCCGTACATACGTACAGACATACGTACATCATGGGGGATACTTAAAATGGACTCATTTCCGGTGGAAAACAGTTTTTATACAATAAATTATTGATTTTTAAGGTGTTACAATTTTCGCTCTAGTGAAAATATAAGGCTCTCACGAGAAACGGTCGTGCCTAATGAAACCTCATGAAGATCAAGAGAAAGGACATGACATTTTTTGTAAAGTGAATAATAAATGATTCTCGTATGATACACGTAGAGGTATTGTATGGAAGACAAGTGTACCGTATTCTACGATCGACTCCAAACAGCTTGGTCAGTAATGCCCAGATACTCCGGACGGATACGCAACTAGCAAGCTTTTACTTTCTATGGAAACAGGCAATCAATCGCAATAACCTGCGAAAAGGCGCGGGCTGTTCCTTCTTCGGGTGCCGGCAACGGATGCTAACCGTTTGTCAGTGTCTAGGAGAAAATTTTTCAGTGGTAGCCACCTCATAGTATCGGTCACCACATGTCTCTCATGTCTGATGACATTTCGCAAGTATTTTATTTAAATAGTAACTCCACAAATAACAATTTTTATGGTAAAATCCAACATAAACTTATTTTTTACTTATGAAGAAACGAGTTCCCACTCACTGGGAAACAGATTTTATCCGAGTTTTGAGAGTTAATTTGTGATTTTTTGAAATGAAACTCAATGTTCATAATTTTATTTTATAAGTTTTTTTCTTGAAATAGAAACTGTCTGATCTCAAATATAATTTATATCATTGTAAAAAATTAATGACTAATAAAACTGAAATTTAAGTCAGGTACATAGCTGTGCATACTTGATGTAGTCCTCTCTTAAAAAAGAGATGGCAGGATGTTATAAAGCATTTAAAGAAGCAATGCGATTCAAATCTGTTATTTAGTATAAATAATATATTATCATGCTTTCTAAAAGATAATATTAATAAAAAGTACAGTAATGAAGTCTAAAATATTTATTGATTTCGTTACTACGAAAAAAGTGTTAAATACTAGATGAATAAATTAATGATGCAGAGGAATACATTAACTGACACTTGAATATAGATGTTTCTTTTTCAGTGTTCAGTTCAACTCTATATTTATATTTGAACTTTACATTTCAACTTCAAACTATTACACGGAGAAAAAGGTCTGATTAAAATTCATAATATTCTTGGTGAAAAGTTACTATAATTTTGTACTAATATGAAATGGAAAAATTGAAATTTTAATAGAGATGTTCTGCAGTAAAATGTGAAGAACTGTAGAGGAGACTGGGATAAAACTGAATGAACTGAAAAATCTTTAGCCTTCTTTAAAATCTACACGAAGCTATTATTGGTATGCCGATTGTATGCTCTCTCGTGTAGATTTTAGAGTTTTACCCCCCTCTCCTCTACGTAAAAAGTTATTTTTATCATTTTGTAAAATGGGATTGGACGATTTCACTATATTTTAAAGTAAATATATTGAATATAATACATGAAATTCAATCGATTTTTGTTTTACTAATAATTAAAATGGTATCAATAATTCATTTTAAATAAATCAAATAGCTTTAAAGGACAAGTTTGACGTTGCGTCAGCCGAAGTCTTAAAGTAATGATTAATCAGTATTTTTTCCTCCATGAACCAGGATAAATCATCATAAAATAAGTAAATCTGTGTATACTAAACCAGTATTTCAGCTGTTTCAACTAGAATAAGTAAATAATATTTGGTATATATTTTATATTCCAATATTAATTTGACTACAATTGAAAACAGCGATTTAAGAAAGATTTTCACTGTTTTCACTAGTTCTTTAGTGAATTTGAATATCGATCTCCCGTTCGTACAACACAATTTCACCAGGTAAATCTTCTTTGGCGCAGAATGGTCGAAGTCGTACCTGTATAAATCCGAATCCCCCTGCGTATGCGTATGTGTATATGGATGCGAGTGTGTACGTAGTCCGCGTGACAGAAACGCACTAGTTTAAGGGACTCGATTAAAAGCCTCTACGGAGCTCGTTTCGACTTCGAGAGACACTGTCAGTGCCCATAACTCATACACAAACACGATTGATGCACATACACATAGTCACATGTGAAGCACGCACGTAGAGTGAACTTTAAACCGTATATTCGAGTCCGTATCGATACATTCAAGTGCAACTGTCACACACACACACGCACACACATACGAATACATGCACACTCATCATTCAATACATGGATATAGACTTGGTGATTACACAACCATTCACCCATGAATTGACTTACGCACATATATGCACATGCGTCTTGGTAAATTGATGTATGTACATACGAACAATACTCTTCAGGAGAGTCCATGACCTCTATCTTTACCGGGCCACCAATGCATCTAAAGCTTTGTAGAAGTGTTCTCCAGCCTAAAGAAGAGATCCGTGTCCACTTTAATAATCGCTTTTCTTCATTTTATAATGTTTAATATTAGAAAACTTATAATCACAGAAAGACTTGATTTTTATTAGAAAAATTCGTTTTCGAAGTAAAATTTCTTCGATATCGCTTATTGGCAAAAATGCTAAAACACTGATTTTTTAGGCTAAAGGACTGTTCTGTAAAATTTCAGAGAAACCAGTGTCCGTCGGCCATAGACTTTCTTGGTTAATCCAACTGTATGAGAGATTCCAATGTATAAAACTTTCATTAACATACATAAATGTGTTATAAATTAAAATAACTTTGACTAAAAATCGTACTATCTTAAAGAAATATTCGAGCTCATTCAGGCAACCTGCTCCTATTTTGTTCTAACCTTCAGCACGATACTCCCGATCATAAGATTATAAGAACGAGCATAAGATGGATGAAATAAGAGTTTCGTACTTCTATGCAGCTGATTATAGCGTCTGGCCAGTTGCAAGATGAACCCCAGCAGCGCCAGCAACGACGAAGGTGCAAAGCCACATAACTATCGTTAAGTGAGAGAGCTGCGTGTAGGTGTTGCACAGGAGCTCTCCCTATATACGAGGAACCTCGTCGTCGTCGTCGTCGTCGACGTACTCCCCCGTGGTTAATTAGATCATGCGGCAGCGTCGACGGCGATGACGTTAGGACTTTGTTAACGCGCGCGTGCGAGGATCTTGGAGAGCGAGTTACGCCGAACTGTGTTTCCCCTCTCGGTTGATATAGTCATTTGCATGTTTACTGATGCGCGACTCGCTTCCTAATCTTGTATTAAGATGGAATTTTCAATGCTACGTGGAAGCGAGAGAGAGGAAGATTCACTCTAAATACGTAGTGTGTATAGTGTAAGAAGCTCCGCCTGTAGGGAAAGTTCGTGTAAACGTTGCAGACACCCTTGAGCATTGTTACTGCCAAGCGGAGTTGTTTTCGAAAACACAACGCGACCAGTTTTTGGTAAGATTCTGCGTCTATGCATGTATGCATGTTTGTACACTAAAATTAAAGTGGAGTTGGGTGGAGTTTGCTTTCTTGTAGAGACGGTTAGTTTTCATGCAGTACAATAATATGTTTTTTTACACATTTTAGGAATATGTTTTAGTACATTTGGTGTCAACACATGCAGACCCGTGCATTAATTTTCATTTACCTTATTCGTCGAATAGATTTCTTTTATCAAAGTTGATTTTATTTTGTTTTCAAATTTCATTATTGTATATATTACTGTTACGTGTGGATACACGAACGAATATAAAAAGAACGAAATAAGCAAGGCGTCCAATTACAATATGACGCCGATTAGCAGAAAGCCAAACGGTGGCGGCCGTGGCAGGTCAGAGTGTCTGATTTGCAAATCAACGAACTCGATACAAGCCCGAGTTCCGTCACTTTTTATTAAATTATTTATGAGGCCTCACTAGTAACAATACTAATTAAATAAGTTATTATTCAAATCTCTAACCAGATTGTATTGAAACTAATATTACTCATTAATGTAATCAGAAAAAAAAATTAAAACGTAATTTTTCCAATCACACCATAAAGAGGTAGAAATGAGTTGATAATGAATATTGTGTGTTTTACCATCTTTTGTAATCAATAATTATTGATTCCAAATCAAAAGTATATATAAAAGATCAAACTTATTTTAATTTAGTTAATAATTTCTTCGATAAAATTTTAAATTGTAAGTTTTAGTATTTGTTACAGAGTATTTAATGAACTTTATTCCTTTTAACTAGAAATTTCTTGAAATTTCTTATCGTATCTTTAAAGTTCAAATTTTAGGTTACCGTTAAAAGAATGATAACCATTAAAACTTTTTCATTATCGTAAAAGACAACTAATCGATAATTATTAACTTTTACCAACTAATAATTATATATCAATCATATAAATCATTATACAATAATTTTTAATGTCTCGTATATATATACATAAGAGCTAAAAATCTTGTACAAATCAATTTATTATATATTGTTCTGTGGTCTTTCGATTGTTTTTTCTCTTTTGATCAGAATCAACCTTGATTTTTCCAAGCCAAGTGCGGTAATCAACAGCTTAGCATGTTGTCGCCCTCGCGTACTAACAGCCGAGCGACCCGACTTTAATACGTCTTCGCCTTGTGCCATTAAACCTTTCGCGCGTCTTTTTCTTCCCAACGGCCGTGCTAACGACGTGCTCACCGGCACAGGAAATGACCGCAAGGTAGATCGCCAAGTAGGTAGGAGCAAGTTGCGTGATCGAGATTGACGTGCTAGTGGTATTGTGCGTGTAATCACTCCAAGGGAGAGGGCTGCCAAATCGGTCGTCTGGACCATTACATGAGCTATATAGAGAGGTATAATGGTATCGATTGTTAGTGTTGGTTGCATTAGAGACAGTTTTGGGCGAGAAGATACTAGGGTTGCAGCTTATAAGAGGATTATAATTATTTTTTTAAATATCCAAACAGAACCCAATATTTTACTTGCTACCCAAAAGACGTATACATTTATATGAAAACATTTGTTAAATACGTATATCATAAATACTCTTTAAGTTTAATATAAATTTAGTTATCTTATCAATTGAATCTTATTTCGTAATTTATTGTTTATTTCAAGATATCATGATTTTCAACATATTCTTACGTACTAAGATGTCTTATTGCACGTAATGCCGATAAGTCTCATATTACTAGTTATCAATCAATTCAATACGACACTTCAACGATGTAATTTAGTCAGAAAGTAGCTTTCCGTAATGTGTGTCTGCGAACTGTAGACGCGTCATCAAAGCAGTGGGAATATCTACTACGAGTTAATCTCTGTTTACATGAAGGCTGTACAAGCATTCGAATAGCACATTGGCATAGATGTACCTAGTCGAAACCCGAAAATCCGATTAACGCAGCTCTTCGGAAAGCCGGATACATTAACACCTTTAACGATATCGTTTTTGGGATTTCGTTGCATCATTGTGATGATAATACTGATGAGATTTTATACAATATATACGTTGTAAAAGGCTGGTATATAAAGAACGTACGTTTTCGCACTTGAGAATGTTGTTAGTAAACGAGAATTATAGATTTAAATACCATTAATAGAAATTCGAAGAGTGAATAGTGATATCGTTGAATTTTATTGGCGTCGTCTAATTCAAGTGATAAAAGAGTTAAAATACATCGAGATAGTATTTCGACAAAGGTTTGCTAGGTGTATTTCAAAAAGATTTCAATGCAATTCCATCTAATGGAAAAAACTTTCCTTTCTTCGTTTAGAAGCTACCCTTATTATCTCCATTCAATTACTAATTTAAAATCGGGTACAACAAGTCTGAATACACATGTTCATTTTTATTCAACTTGTTAGATAAGTCTATAATCGCGCTTTAGGAAATGACTTTCAGGGTGCTGGCGAAAAGGCTGCAGATTTCGTAGCACAGCTTATGGCGACTCGTGTGCGCTCTCTTGAACTGTCAGGAAGTTTTTCACCGCACTTTACTAGGCGTCCCACGTGCGCGTGAGCACAACCGCAATTAATGCTACGAGACCTTGTAGAGATTTTGCGAAAAGTCTACAGGAAGAAGGGGCAGGAGATGGAGAGAGAACTGCAGGGATCAAACGACAGTGTCTCAGGCTTTTGATTCTCAACGAAGTTGGACTACCTAAGATGACTAAATAAGAAATAATATTTTAGTTTTTGAAAAAAACGAAAGAGACTCCGAGTTGATTCTAATCCCAGCCTGCTGATCCGGAAGCCGTAGTCTTTCCGCTACGCCTACATATACTGTAAGTAAAATGGAATATTTAATGGTTACTATTTATTCTATTAAATGTCGCGTGAAATCACTTTTTCATCATAATTCTTTTTAAAGTTTTCTATTATGATATGTTTACATAACAGCATTGGTTTTGTACGTGCACCTACGTTTCTCTTTTGATTACGTATTTGTAAGCATCCTCTTTAATTTCTTTGCGGAATCATCAAACAAGGATCTTACGTATTTTTGTCATATGTATTCATGTTCGAGGTAACGTGCATTAAAAAGAATTTATATTTTTCAGTAAAAAAATATGGTTTACAAAGTTCGGCTTCAGTTACTTACACTGTTAACAAATTTTACTGAGACATTTCTAACTGTTAGTATAATGTGTTTTATGTATTTACTTAGAATTTCAAGAAATTATATTACAATAACATAAAAAATGTTAATTGAAGATCGAGTTATAAAGAATTCACATAAACTACACTCTGCAAGCATAGCTCTAAATCAGACTCTACACGAGAACGTTTTTTAATAACTCCCCAGTAAAGTGTTTACGCCAATAACTATTTGTCTTTCCCCCTTGGTCTGCCTCTGTCGCACTTAAAACTAAAACTTGAAATTTCCTTCAAGTTTAAACATTGAATAATCTGTGAAGACCCGCCTGCATCTGGCTCTTTCCGTCTCTGGCAATTTTTGCCGGAAAACTTTCCAAATAAAACCAGCCGAACGGGAAATCTCTTGAGTTCGGCGAAATAAAGCCCGCTTCTCTGCCCCCTCTCTTCCCCCTCTCTTTTTCCCCAAACTCTAACGCGCGTAAACTGGCGGGAAGCCCCCGGAGTTTTAAGGTAAATCGAGCCGTCGTCGCGTGTCCGGCGCGCGTTCCGGAAGGGAAAAGAGGATGCGTATTCAAGCGCGTCCCTCGTATTTTATCGGCTTTCACTCGCATAGTCCGCAAAACGAATGAACGGATTACGCGAGTGCCCGCCGTGTGATTTCCCACGAAAGAGATACCTCGTTTCCTTTTTTACCTTTCTTCATTCTTGCACGTTACACTTCGTATTTCTCGTTTTTTCGGTGGTCAAGAGAAATAGAGTACGGCCTGGCTTTTTATTAGCAGACTGCACGAACCGGTGCGAGGATGATAGAGAACGAATGAGATGGGTATAGGCGTGTTCGGATTCTAGACACTTTCATTTACATTTACCTCGGCGAAAATTGAAAGCCGCATTGCTATTAACGAAAACAGAAACGTTATTTTTTATGTTACATCAACGTTACTACTAGTTTTTCCAATATAAGATTGGCATATTAATGTAATCGAAAAAAAATCTTTTATCTCAATTATTATAACAAAATTATTACTATCAATTTCAATTGGTTGTAAAATAATTATTGAAAATACAAATACAGAAAATTGTCAGTATTTATATCAAAATGTTTTAATATCTTTTTTATTTTAGCACTCTCTTTGGCTATTAAGATATTTTCAACATTGTTGCTTGTACATTAGAAATAACCATTTTTTCACAACCACATAGTTATATGTTATGCGTACAGCCAAGGAAATAAATTATTATTATAGACTATATTATTAAACTATTTATATTCGGTACCCGCCTATCGAAAAACCATCTGTAGGGGATCATTGGAAAATTATTAAGATTAAAAACCACCAAGATCGCGTCAATGCAAATCACAAGAATCAACACCAGAGTAGAGTACGGGACTATTCGAGAAAAAAAGTTTAAAAACTGTTACTGGAAGCAAATTAATAAAATAAAAACAGTTAAAGAATTTCTATACAAGTTTTTATTTGTAGGCTAAGGGACCAAGTCTCCTGGCGCTCCTGGATATCATTTATAAGTATATTAAAACCAGAATGTTTAGGGGAGTACTAATAAGACCGACAACTATATTTTATATATGCATATAGTTTTGTTACGAGTGCATACAATTCACAAGGTGGCGGATCGGGATGTATCTAGCGAACTAAAGGCGACTTGAAAAAATACGCGTATAAGCATCTGCACAGCTCAGTCACGCCTTGCCGCCTTTTTACCGAACCCACCTCCACTTACTTATTTGTGCGTTCTTACTCGTAATATTATGTACAATATTGGAATTAGCAGTATAAATATTAAATGTTGAATATTGAATATTGAATGCAAGTATTAATAATGTAAGCCAATGCTCTATATGTTATAAAATTAAATGTATTAATATTCTTATTTCATCTTAAAAGATCTGAGATGCTGTTACCATTGAACAGAATCGATTTTACTTACATGAACTTTTCATCCAGTTAAAATATATTTCGTTTGCTTTTAATAATGTCTCGTTCTCTGCCGCTGAGATAACATCGTAATGCGATCAGGAGTGCATTGCAAACTTGTTGTTCTTTTACTGAATTGACGGTCTCTCATCTTTCACGCTGTCTAAACCTCGACGAAAATCTCCATGACAGTAGTCAGTTACACTTTAGTTTCCCAATCATTCGCTTTTATATAGTACGGATTTATTTTTACAATGAAAATAAAAACATAAAGCATACAAAATTGAACAGCGTTCCATAAAAATGAAAAATCGGTCGACTTTGATAATTTTTTTTCCAACTAAAAAAAGTGTTCTTTTAAATCTACAAATCTAATATCAATTGACACAATAAATTTCAACAAGACTTTCATAGGTCAGTAATAACATTTTACTTCCAAAAAACGAGAGCACGCGTTTTTTGGATTGTGGAGATGGAAGACTTAGAAAACCAATGCGTGCACGCGAGTGCAGAATGTTGGTAAACTTTGAAGTTGAAGTATGAGGCCCTTCGGGTGACTTCAGCCATTGCGCGACAGTACTTGTAATGCATTATTCAGGGTTAAGAGTTTAGCTCCTGAATTATTTAAACGCGATTGTATCAACGCAAGTGCGACAAGCGGGTAGTGAGTGCACGCTCGATACAGGGTCGTTTCGTTATTCGAGAAACATTGAGCCTGGTATTTTGTGTTTGAGTGGTAATCAAACTGTTATGAGTATCTTCAAGGTTTTCGAAACTATGTAAGAAATATTTTCAGTCAAAACAAAAACAGTTCAAATATCTTGGATTTTTTAAGTAGAAAAAGTCGAATGTGCTTGTACATCAATTCCTATTATATCTGAAATTGCTTCGATTGTGTAGACAAGTAAACGTAAAATATGAATCAATTGTGAATGTCTATGTGTTGTGTGACTTTATAGGTGTGATACCAAACAATCAAGCTGACAACATTGTTTGATCATTCGCAATTTACTGATTTATGGATCAAAGTAGGCAGAAATAATACAAATAATTTTTAGACGTTGCAGATATTGATGAGGATAATATCCTTTTCAGAAAACTAATTTTTTATATAGTTAAGAGTTTTACTCTTGTATTCATCGCATACTTAAAGCTTGCCACTATAAATTTCTCATGTCTAACGATATTTAGCGGGATCGGACAATTATGATTAAAAAAATATCATTTTAACGAAGATATTTCGCACTCGACATTTTAAATATGAAATTTATACAAAGCTACATTATGTTAAAAGTTATTTTTATCTCCTTTCTACTTATTTCTACTTATTTAAACATTTAGTAATGAATTAACGTGTCCCCGGGTTCAGAAAACTTCTCTGTGACTAAGTATCATTCAAAATGAAACGATGAAATTATTATGTGATTGATTGATGTAGAGCTAAAAAGTATAAATAACTATTGTAATGATTTATAGAAAGAAATAAAAGTTTATGGGCATGGGTGTGCGTTTTCACTTCACATAAATATCGAATTAGATGGTCCTCTACTTTTTGTGCAATCAATTAGAACTTAATAAGTTATGTATATAACATTTAGAAGGTATTTTTTTCATTCAGCCATGTCCATTTGAACAAAAACTTTTCAATGAAAAAATATTCCTCCGCATACACGCATCTGGCACCAAACGGTACGTGAATAATGGACGAACGTACATGCAACCAAACCAACCCCCGAATCTATTGGCGCACCCACCCATGCGCGACCTGCAAAATTTTTTCGCACATCGCCGAATCTTTATGATTTTTCGCTCGCATTCGAACTTTTAAAAAATTCCTTCGCGTGTATTTTTAAGAGGTGCATGCTCTCATGCATTTCATATCGACAGCGGGAAAAATTTGGCAAACAAAAAAACACTTTTAACTTTGCATATGGCGCGTTTCTTATATTTGCAGGAGTCCGAGGGAAACCCGTTTGCATTTTTAAGCGATCCTCGCCTCGCCTCGTTGTTTTCCTCCAGCCGGGTGTTTATTTTCCGCGTGAGAAGAAAACGGTCGTTTCCGAAAATCGAGGTTAAGTGCGCGCGAGTAAACAATAAATATGCAAGGGGGCGTCGTGGCGTGTACACAGGGGAGTGTCGCGGCTGCCGCACGTGATGAGCCCTTTACATGGGCAGCATATCCGTTAATTTTGAGACCGCTTCATGAACTTGGATTTTGACATTTTCGAAATTCATGTAAAACAGACAAATTTGTAAAAAGTAAAGGTGTTTTAGGTTTTGTTTACAATTATATACGTTGATATAATGATGATTTAAGCTATTTAAAAATCTATGAATCCATATTTGTATTTTAAGTGTAATGTTTTGCTAAAATAAACAAAGGTTCTGAGCGTATATGTCTGAAAGGGTAGAAATTCGTAAAAAGGGGCATCGATTATAATTTCATGAATTTTTAAACCGTTAACAAGTAGACATACATAATTTGATATTATATTAGAAGACCTTTTTTTTTCAAAGTAAATTAGAAATTTTGTAAATTTTTTTTGACGGTTATAGAGTGCTACTTAATCACACGTTAAATTATTTCCACTTCATTAAGAATAATGTTATTATAAAATTATGTAACAGTGCTTTTGCATTAATAAACTTAGAGATACTATATAAAACAAAAATATCTTTTAAATAATGTACAGAAAACGAAAAAATTATTTACATCAAATTTTATATTAGATTGGCGAAGAGTATTCAGATTTCAAATTTATTTAATGTTAATATCGAAAATTTTAATAAACTACGATGCTTAAATATTTTTTAAAACTTTTAGATGTCTCAGTTTTGGATTTAAGTCAATTTTCTATGTTTATTTGTTTATATACTTATAATATATAACCAAAAGTTCTGAGTATATACGTAATATGTTG
This sequence comes from Torymus texanus, assembly GCA_036873485.1. Lineage (NCBI taxonomy): Eukaryota > Metazoa > Arthropoda > Insecta > Hymenoptera > Torymidae > Torymus > Torymus texanus. The sequence goes on along the minus strand of JAYJLV010029810.1, from coordinate 6,187 downwards.
GAATAAAAACCGTTGAATTAGTATAATTATTACATATTATGTAAAAATAAAATATTATTAATTTGCTTTTGTCTTCCTTTAATTCAAATTAAACGTCGATGAAGTGATTTTACCCCTGAAAAGGGGAATTAACTACACACTCTAAAAATATCGGATTTAATAAACTTAAGTCATTTTCTTACTGGTCCATTTGACGTGCATTTTATCCCTTAAAGTAATTTTATGGCTGCGTCTCCATTACCAATCAATACACTGTAATCGCGTAATGAAAATGCTCTTGATCTATCTCCTTCTTTTTCTAGTCTTTCGGTGGGACCTATAGCCTCCTCAAATGAAATCTTTACTTCACGCCACAAAACAAAGTTTCCGTTCGCGCGCTCTACCGCATTAACAAGTCAACCTGCCTTCACAAAAACCACCCTTTCTCCGCGCCAAACGTAAACTTAACTCCCTGCTCGCAAACCCTTCGAACTCGATAACAACCAACAGACGTAAAGACTGGGCGCGAAAGCTGGCTATAACGGATATTGTAAAGCGCGCCTTTCGAAAAACAGACCTCCGGTGATTTCACAGGTCTCATAGCCAGCTTTTTGCTTGTCAGTTTTCGCACACGATGTAAATGAAAGAGCAGCGACTGCGTGGTTTCATCTCAAGGACGAACGAAGGGATCGTTTGAGGGGATATTGAATGGGTGTCTGTGCAAGTACGCGAGTACTTTGAATTAAAACCGCAGGATTGCTAATATGAGTGACCCAGATGAGGATGGAAGTATAGAAAAGTGCAGAAAAAAATTATATCTAAGAGAGAAGTGGAAATGTATATGGCTCGTTTATTTTTAGAGTATTGTAAATGTTTTAATTGCAACTTAGGTAACGTTCTATATTTTTAATTTATATGGATTTCTATGTTCAAAGTTTTGAGTTTTCATTTTAGAGTCGTACAGAAAACATGCTAGTGATATTATAATTTAAAAACTTAATCAATATTAACTGAACTGCAATTAAAATAAGCCTACTTAACCATAAAAATATTGTGCCTTAATTAATAACTTTTTTTGTTACAAATATACTTACATTTTAATGAGAATAAATTAAATTTCATTTTAAACACGGTAAACCGCAACAATTGTTCCTTAAATTATTGCAGAAATATTCATTCTCAAATTTGCAAGGCTTTATAACTTAATGGTCGAATTATTCTGCGAAAGTATCAATTAAAATTCTCCATTATGATAACCTCAGGGCGAGTTTTAGTGGAATAACAAGATACGCGAGAGCGGCTTATGAAAATCTAGCGTAAAAGATAATAGATAACAGCAACAGAGCAGGGAAGGCTTGAAAACTGCAGGCTGGATTAGCACGAGTAATAAATGCAAAGCTTTTTTACCGTTCACCACGATCTAGCGCTTTAAAGTTTTTCGATATTCTCGAGCAAGCTGTTTTAAAAACTTTTATTAATTGAGTTGTCACTTTTTCCTGAAAACATGAGCCTTAAAATATTAAATGAAAATGTTTGGCAAAAATAAATTCATTTTGTGTATTTTCCACAATATCTGTAGGATTTAAGTCAATTTCTAAACAAGTTCTCCGATTATTTTATAATGATCTGCATGTATCTAATCTCACTGGACAGCAGACATTCTTCATAGTATAAGTACTTTCTGATCTTACATAGTATAAGTACATTCTGATTTTCAACCATACACATGATAAAAAGAGATTTCTTATAAATTCGACACATTTAATTGCTAAAACTATTCATATAAGTTTTATATAAAAAATTTTTCATTAAAACCAATATTTTTTAATAGAAAAGTGAAATAGTAGATTGTATACCTAGTGCACTATATAGGTAGAGGAATTTTTTACCAAGTTCAACTTCATAGGATACGCGCGCAAACATAAATAGATACGTAGAAGAAATAAGGAAAAACATTTAACATACATCCCTTTCTAGAAGAACGAGCTAAAACGAATACAAATCCATCATCCACTCCACTCTCAATACTGGCATGCTCTGTAATTGCACCTCCAGCCATGAACCCGGCGAAAAACTAGTATATATTCTACAAGTCCCTGTACAAGCACTATTTGCATGACTAGTCACCTAGCAGTAAATGTTCTAAATACACTGTGCACCATCATGTCACGTACATAGTTTCAAGTACATTTGAGAGTGGCCGTTCTTGAATTTGGCGCTGGGCAGGGCACACAGCTGGTTACTTTCCGACTAATCGATCGGACAGCTCCCGCTCGCTCTCCGGAGACTCATACATCGCTCCAACAACTTAGGGACTAAGTGAAATGGGACGGGGGTGCATATGAGTCCTATATGCTGGTTTTCGAAAGTAGATTTTTTCTCTCATTGGAGGTATGGACGTGAATTAAATTTCCCAATCGACAGCCGATGGCTGAATTACTAGCAAATGAACGCTGAGAGGAAGTGGCGGAGGTGAGGGTAGGTCCATTGCGCTTTCAGTTACGATCTGACTCGCGTACTTTTTGCTAAAATTCTTTCACGCGAGAAGCAGTAGTGAATTATCCGGAGAGGGCGTGTGATGCATGGATAGACTTTAGGCTTCTTCGGACAGAAAATGCTTTTCTTATTATAGTACAAAACTTTTTCTGTTATGAAATTTCAATTAGAGTAATGAACTTAATAATATGAATATTCCAAAATTATTTGATCAACATTGACACAAAAGTTTAGCATTATTCATCGTATCTCAATCTTCTTTACAGTAACTAATAAACCAATCAGTGGGATCAGGATAGTTTTCCTCACACAGTTTTTCGTCACCCATTGAATCTGCCAAAGTGATTCTTTTCAATCTATTTATTTTCTACATTGTCACGAAAATAGGATAACGAACTGGGATAATAGATGGATAGAACGTTATATATACAGATTGATTCATTTTTACTTCTATTAATATTACTTCTAAAATATTTTTTAATGATTAGTTCAAAATAAAGCGTACAATTTTATATAATGTTACACGTGCCTAGCTTATATTATTTTCAAATTATCCTGTGTATTTAAAATTAATATTTACATTCATTTCTAAAAAATAGCAATTTGAAAAAAAAAATCTAACAATATGCTAATTCTATCTCCCACGAAATTTTGAAGTGATTTAATTGATTTTACTTCAGTCAATCAGGGATCAAAGAAAATAAATCTTATTTACAATTTTTTTTTTCAGGAAAAAATATTTAAAAATATAAAAAGTTGTGAATGAAACAGATTTAAAAGAAATATAGATCTTTTTTTATTAAAATCGACCTAACGGATTCCTAGATCTACCTGTACATTTAATAATTCACACAAAATAGATAGATATTTTCTAACAATAGTGTATTTCAATAAAATATATCGTATAAAAGAGTTCTATCATATTTTCTCGAAGGATTCTTTTTAGTATCGCAACGATTTTTCAAGAACTTATTATTAAATATGATAAATCGTGTTTGTAACATAAGAAGCTCAATATTTGAGTTTTTTTATCTATGTCATGGCCGCACTGTTTCGTTGCCGTTCTCACGCCGAAAGGTACTAAGACGTTATAATAAGAGATATGAATTTAGTGTACCGGCAGCAGTTGACCAGCGAGGAAATGAAATAAAGTACTACCCAGTTTCAAATATAAGTTGTTAGTCATTTCACCAATGCCAAACCAAATCCCCCATACCACATACCTAACAGAAATTGGCATCCCTTGTGGTTGGCGCGAGGCTCAAGATGCTTCATTATAAATCTTGATTAAACAGGCAGAGATATCAGTGATAGATTGTATCATCATTGGTGTAATGTGAGTATTAGTGCAAATATAAATAATAGTCCCCCGTAGGTAATTGCGTCCGGAGTTTTACTTTTACAGTGCATCCGTGACACCTATTAATCAAGATTAAAGTGACAGTTTTTGAACCGGTAGGCAAAAAATAAAATGTGGAATAAAAATTAAAATTACTCAAATAAGCACGTTGTTGCTGCGTCTAAAAATAATCTGTACTATATCTAAAATTCATTATCAGTCCTTTATATTATAAAAAACGCAAAAATAGTACATGAATTACATAAAATATATATTATGCACCAAGAGCTAACTGGATTGTTTGACCTAAACTTTCCAGTTTACGCCCTTGACATACAGTATACTATTGGTACATTTTAAGAAGCGAATTCTATTAAATATTTTGTAACATAAGTTATAAACTTACATCATTTATTTGCGAAAGTGACAAACCATATATAAACTTTATTTTTGTCTCGAACAAAGCCATTGATTGACAATTTCCCGGAATGACAATCAATTTGCACTCTCCGTGTATCTGTGTATGCCTGCCGAAACGCGAAAGTAAACGCACTCATCCAATTTCACCGCCCTATTTATCGAATTCCGCGAAACCAGCCGCACAAGCCACTCCACCCACACGCTCTTTCGCTCGTCGAAAACAGCAAATCCCCGAACAAACTGAGCCCCTGAGATTAGCTCTAGAAAGGAGAGGTACAGAGAGAAAGAGATAGAGAGGGAGGAGGTAGAGAGAGAGAGAGAGAGAAAAAGAGAACTAAGCTGCGAAGACAGAGTCAAGCCCATTACACGTCCCTCGACAAAGCCACTGCCTTCTCTCTCTCTCTCTCTCTCTCTCTCTCTCTCTCTCTCTCTATTTCTCTTTCCTTCCCTCCCCTTCTCAATCTTTTCCATTTTCTCTAGCAAAACGTATGTGTATACAATTTTTAAAAATATTTCAGATTCGCATACGAACAGTTACGTCCATATACTCCGCTCTATGATATAGTTTCCTAATGTATTCAATAAAATGACTTTTTGTAACAGCTGTTAGTGGGAGTTTTTCAGTTTTCTTTGCCTTTTGCCTTCGACTTTTATGGGCCCGCTTCTTAAACAATAGAAATTTGTGTCAAGAAAATAATTTATTCGATATCTCATGAATACCTTTTAGAGAACTTCAGATAAACTTGGATCACGATGAGCTAAAAAGATAAGCAAAAAAGAGTGAAAGATAAGATAAAAGATGATTAGATAAGACATTAAAAAATGAAGTCTCAGTCATCTTTTGAATTGAACTTGTTATCTATTTTCATAATAAATTTTATTAATAAACAAATATCGAAACAATCTTTGTTCTTTTCTTTAGTAAATTATTTTGCTATCCAAATTTTTAAATTATTCTAATAAACAACGCGTTGTTATCATGTCAAAAAATGGTCACATTACCACACAAGTGGTAAGTGCTTTTTTACCCCGTCTTCGGCATGTACTACAATCCCCACACTCTGTCTTAAAAAACCTACTTTACGCTCTTCGTACAGAATGTATTATTTTTCTGAAAAATTACAACCACGCTACCTTTGCCTCCATTTGTAACCATGTAGTGTTCGTAACACCTTTCTTGAAATAGATCAGGATCGAAAAGCCGATACGATAAATACAAGCTATCAGAAAATTTCTTGCAGTCGATGTTTATCTCTATTAGTAATAACGAGGATCCTGCCGGCAGGTAAGTTCCCATATTTTTAAGAAAAATCAGAAAATTTAAATGTCATATCAGGATTGGAGGGAGAATTTTTAGAAGAAAATATTTAAAGTAAAAGTTTCTCTTTTATGCTAAATTTCAAACAAATTTTATAATTAAAATTTTTTTAAGACAAGTCTTCGGAATGCGTTTCTTCTTCTTTCTTATATTTTTTAAGAAAACGGCAAAAAACTCTCTCTTCTATATAAAATATAATAAAAAGTGAACGAAACTGGAGAAGAGGCTAGAGCTTCCATTTACTTTTTTAAAAATTAAAAAATGTTGTTTCCTTCGAATGTTATTAAAGTGTAAAGTTTGGTCATCGAAAAACAACAATAACTCTCAATTTGAGGAATGCCGATTTCTGCGATTTATGTATTTTAATGCCTTTTTAATGATCAACTTTAAACTCTTATAACCTTCAAAGAATCCTTTCAAAAAAGTGAAACAAGATATTGCTTCCTCAAAGAGGAAGCTTTGTAATGGTGAAAAAAATTTTTGTAACAAAAAATGTTTAAATACAAGTTTTAAGACTTTTGGCACAAAAATCCGTCGTTTTTGAGCAAAAAACTTTTCATGTCTGTATGTGTGTGTGTGTGTGTGTGTGTGTGTGTGTGTGTGTGTGTGTGTGTGTGTGTGTGTGTGTGTGTGTG
>JAYJLV010029800.1:5646-30271 GCA_036873485.1 Torymus texanus | reverse complement strand
TACTTTCATTAAATCATTTTTTTTTTAAACCATATTTCACATTATTATAATATATATATACCTCTACCTTTCGAGCTGTTGCTTTGAATCGTTCCTTAGCTATCTTATCGCCCTGTAAAATATATAATTACCGTTAAAATTCTGAAAATATTGTTAATGAACTTTTTTTACTTACGTGAACAATGTGAATGACGAAAATATAACCGATTATGAGCAATAGTATTGAAAATATACGCGACATACTTGAAAAAATTTTTTGTACGAAAGTGTAAAAGTCAAACTATGCAACGTACATATGAAGTTTCGTGAGGTGTAGTTGAGAAATTGGTCACGAAGATATAAATTTTCACATTTCATGCGGCCATTACAAGTATTTATTGTTGGCATAAACATTAGAAACATGCGCTCTCAGTGTATTGTATTACGTATTCTCATTTTGTACGCGAATGAAAATTGTGTATGCTTGCACTGGCATTAAGTAAAATAAAAATTTGACATTAAACGTACGTCTGCAAATTTATCCAGAAAAAAATTCATTTAAAATTTACGCAAACTGGGGAAAAAGCATTTCTGAATTTGGCCGGCACTTCCAGCGAACGGAAGAGTTTAATTTTCCTTGCCATTTAGCGCGGCATTCATCACTAAGTACAGCAGCAGCAGCAGCAGCAGCAACGGAATCCGAAACCTGCCCAGTACTCTGCAACAACATCAATTTTCTTCGATTTCCTCTCACTCGCCCAGAGCACTTCCTTCCCATCACTTTCACTCTCCCCCTCCTTGCACTCGATCTTCATCCAATTCCGCTCCCTCTCTCTTCCTTTATAGCCCCTTCGTCCCGGAATCTCTCATCCCCATCGCGGTCTCGCTCTCCTGCGCAGTCCCCCCTTTTGTCTCTGATTACCCGCGATGGCCAGCAGCAAGAGCAGCAGCAGCAGCAGCTCCCTCAATCCTTTTAGCGGAGCAGCACGTGTCGCGTGCTGCCGGAGATAGCGCCCCGCGAATTCCGATTGCTTCGCACCTGCGGCGCACGCGCGCGCTCGGCTGATATTGCGCCCGAAGGAATGGAACCGGGCGGCAGCTGTCGAAAATGTGGCCCCGAGAGTCCCTGTGCGCCGCCAGTGTCCGATTGCAGATAGCGCCTTTCTTCTCCTGCTCCCGCCTGTAGTTGCATATATGTGGGCTGGCTTATACGTATACACGCGGCTTGAAAAAGACACAATGTCCGTGTCATTAAAATAATTGACCGCCTACTGGCGTCAACTACCCGTGTTTTTATGTCACTTCCGAGGGAGAGGAGAATTTCATGCGATCATGGTGAATGCCTTTTTTACCTTTTTCGAAACTTTCGACGCGTGTCGAGACTGCAGGAAGTTTCATTTGCTTGCGAATGTCAACAAGCGTTAATTTAACATTTTTTCTTTCGTGAATTCTTATAAACGTTGTGTAAACTGCCTTTTAAACGTGGACAACAAGCATCCCATATATTTGTGCTTCAAGTCATCAAATGCTTTTTATACGTTTTACAGCAGCACCTTCGGTGGACATAAAATTAATTACAATTATTGTGGATATTCTTTTCTTTATTATTTTACCTTTCGTAAATATTTTTTGTATAAACGTTAATTTACATTTATATATGTTAAAGACAATTAGAGTAATTAAAATAAGGAAATGAACAAAAACACACAAGCCGCGTAGTATGTACAATGCCGATCTACTAATTTACATATTCTTATTCGTTACCATTACCAACTGCAATTACACTTTGACCTTCAAGTACATGAGAAAGTGAAACTTCTTCTAATCAATCTCCAGCTTGGAATAACACTAAACGAGAACTGAAGTCATTTAAATTTGTACATGCTCGTACGCCAAATGGGCCACAATAGTTTCTACAGGAGAAAATTAGAGATGCTGTTCCTTATATATACTTCGGAGCACGAACGCGACCCCGATGGCCGTGAAAGCTGCTCTTGGGCCACGCGCTCAACTAAATAACACGAAATAATGTGAAACGTGAGGTTAAAAATGTACATCTATATATGTGTGTGTATATATATATATATATATATATATATATATATATATATGTACGCGTTGCACACGTATCCGGCTTCGCGCAAAATTGAAGATTTGCTGACGAGCTTTCGCCATGCGAGCTCTCTCGCATCCGCTCATCATCAGACAACGATTTTCAGGCACGTGCTCGCAAACCGTCGAGGCGATTTCGAGTAGGGAGAGGCTCTTACGGCTGCAGCAGCCTGCATGCGTCCCACGCACTGTCTCTCCTTCTCTCTCTTTCTCCTTAATCGACTCACACGCGACTGGCCTCTCCATATGTATGCGCTTACTTATACAGCCGCTGTTTTCGTCTATGTGTGTGTACATATTATATGAGCTGCCAGACTTATACCTTACAGATACGAGAATTATATTTATCGCGAAGATATGTGGTTTTCACGGAAACTTTTCGATTCAGCGAAAATGGTATTATTGCGCGTTGTCGATTTTTCAGATAATCGCCGACGAGGCTACGTCTTTGTGCGTAGTTTTTGTTTTGTCAATTTACGTCTCTCTTGCTCACAAAGCCGGCGAACAATGCCAGTTGCATGAATCAAACTTAATGCGCACAATGGGTCTTGTGTATGGCTCTTTGAAATATTTATTCAAAGGAATTTTCGCAATTTCAGGTCAATAATCCGAAAATGTATGACGCTTAGTAACTTACTTAGATGGAGGGACTGTATTTCATTATTAATTTTTCTGCTTTTCAGTAAATTAATATAAATATTGTAATTAAAAAAAAAAAACAAAATATAATTGAGATTCATGAAGTGGAGTTGTTAATAAATTTTGGAAACTTACTCTCCAACGGCACTATTAAAGACCTCATTTACATCGCCATAAATACAGTTGGCAATATGCAAAGTAAATAATGGTGGCTTTTAACGCAACTTTACTACTACATAATTATTTCGAGCGCATGTAGTATCTTTTTAATCACGAGACATACTTAAAGCGCGTTTTGCTATTCTCAGACCATATAGACGTATAGCGATTGTTGTCTACGCGCGCGCGCAGTTGGCGACGAACTTCACGTCAAAGAAACAAAGTCACGTTTCAAGCGCGGGCAGTAAAAGTTTGCTCGCGCGCGCATACCTTCACGTCGAGGTGCTACCCGCGCCGCGTCTTCTTTGCCCTCTTCCATACCTTTTCTTGGACATAGCCGGGGAGCTGAGCTGTAGACGCGACTATGTAAGTACACAGCCGGTAGTCCATAATGAGCCGAGCCATACCCATAACCACTGCAGGCCGTTAGCGATTCGTTAAACCATCGAAATATACAACGCTTCTGCGAAAGTCGACTGGGAAAGAAGTTTTCGCACATACAAAAGTAGACTTTGATTGATTTTGAGCTTCTTTCTTACCCTGTCGTATTGATGCTGTACTGATTGATAGTATATAAATCAATGGAACATGTATAAATTAAGGATGAAACTACGGAGAAAAATTACGGTGATAAAAGAAAATTATATAAAATTTCTATAATGGACACGTTGCTTTCTTGTTTTGTTATATATTCCGACGATTCTCTGTTTTAACAGTAAAATAATTTTATTTAAATCTTTTTTTTAAAGATACTGAACATCGTCAGACAGCCTGGCATTATTCTCGAATCATAAATTATTGAAAATCTAAAACTTCCTTTCCAATATATCGAAAATACTCTCAACGAGTCACCTGACAGTTGCGCGTGCCAGTAGACTCTGAGCATTTATTTATGCGAATGGAATCTAGGCGCACACATGTGCCATAAGCCGATTGCTTACGTATGCACACGCGGTACAGATGAGCCCGGCACTAATAATTCTGAGTTACTGCTAATGCGAGCGTGCGAGGCGCACACGCGAAGAACGCACAGCAGTGCAAGTAAACGGCGAAGACGCTGAATTCAATGTAACGCGAAGAGAGAAAACTGGAAGGATGCACGTGGGCAGATGCATCAGTGGCCACTGTAACTGTCAAGCTACACAACCAGTTCGACAAACATAAAATGTATGAACACTTTTCTTGGAAATGTATACAAATAAGGGTTTTTCGATTTGTACAAATTAATTTTTTATTTAAAAAATCTATAAAACTTAAAAAATTAATTATCTAAAGGGTATTTTATTGTAGGAATCTATTCATTATTAAAAGCAAAAGTTACAAATGAGTTATTTCAAATTCATTGTCTGATTATATTCACTCTATATTTACTATTCATCCAATATTAACTGTTTTTTTATTTTATATGTTCTCATTCAACGAAAAGATATTTCTATAAATTATTAAAAAGCTTTATAGAAATAATTATATAGTCTTTAACTTTATATCTCGCACTTTCCTTATCTGATGTTGTTTCCTCAACTTTATGCAACGATTTAATTTTATTTTCTCTTTATTGGAAATAAAAATTGTTGCTCGTAATGTACAGCTTTATTTGTCCAGCTAAATAATAATAACATTGTCTGCACGATTGTAATTATCGTGCAGACAAAAATCAGATATCCCGACAACTTTTCGTGTTTAACGGCTTAGCATAAAGTTTAACTTAAGAGGACATCGAAAAAAGAAAGTGCATGTTTGACTCTCGACAAAAACGGTAGCGCTTAAATTTCGCCCTCCTATTTCTTCCGGCACGACAAAGTTTTCGGCGTTTCGCGATGCGTAAAAATTTTTTCGAACAGAAAAACGAGATTAAAAAAATCGAGGTGGCCCATCCTTGTTAAGAAGTTGGCACACGAGAGTCGATGAACGGTGCTCGCGAGCTTACGCTGCAGCGAGGCGTGTAAAACCGCGCATTTCATTGGCTGAAGCCGAAAGGCGAGCTGTCGGATTATGAAAATGTACGAAAGAGCATATGAACAAGTAAGAGAGAAAGAGAGAGAGTGGGAGATAAAAAAAGAGAGGAGCCCACTGCACGCCGCCCCGTACGACGCCTAACTTGACTCTTTATTATTGTAATACCACAAGTTACGGCCTTCCCCCTCTTTCTTTCATTTTCATCCTTTTTTCTTTATTACATCCCTTACGTGTTCTATCAGTACGCGTACGGACGCCTTTTTCTCTCTTCTTTGAATATTCTCGACGACTGCATGTTCCTTTAATTCCAACGGTAAGTCGTAAATTGTACGAGTGAAAAATTATCAATAAGAAGATAATCGCGCATTTAATTGATTCCTTTTGCAAGGAGAGAGAGCACACGAATGAAGCGTAAAATATTGCCCGAGATGCAGGTCTGTGTGTTGACATTCGGCAAGTTTTTGCTCGTTCGCTCACATAAATTTTCTAAATAAGAGAAACTACTTTATCGGTAATAAGGTAATACGACTCCAAGATAAAGTCAAAAGATTACTATAAATTATATCTATCCTCCGTATAAATAAATTTACACCGTCATATACATTGTTTTATTGTATACTGGTAGTATACAACTAATATTTATATATTTTAATAACTTTTCAACATAATTTGTTAACGAATAATAATTTTTTCCATTCCAGGTAAGTTACACGATTCTTCATTTTGTCCAATCATTTACATTAAGTAAGTTTTAATATTATTGTAATCTAAATGATGAGGCGTCACTATGGAATGTCGGTTAATCATTATTTTACCTGAATTATATATGGTCGAGTCTCTGTCAAATCGAGAGGTCAAAAACTAGATTTTCTTGAAACTCTCAGAAAATGTTCTGCTATAGTATACTTATTCCGGATACCACTGAATTTTTTCCGATTTTTTTGACTCATACTTTTGGATATATCAGAGGTCAAAAACTGATTTTTTATGATTTTCTGCATTTTTTGCCGATTTCAATTAATTTGTAACTCCTCAGAGAAGCATTTTTAGCGATAGACATAAGAATAGTTTTGTTTTAGAATTTTCTCAGATTTTCAATAAAAATTGTTTTAAGGCCATACGTATATGCTTTCACTTAAATATATGCAAATGAAACATATAAATTTAGAAAATTAAAAGTCCGATCACGACTTTCTATACCAACAAATTTATGAAGACCTTTTTATTGTCAAAAAGTGTCTGTATGAGGTCCTGGAATGATTATCGATCGTTTTTGGATCTAAAAAAATTCATTCAGTTAAGGATTTAAAAAAAAAAGTTTTATACAAGTCTGAAAAAAATATAGTTAAAATCTACGAAAACTGGTAAGAAATAATGTCTTTGTAAGATATTTCGAAATTTTGCATCGTTTTTGAGCTAAAAAATCCGTTTAAATAAAATTTGTTGGTAGAGAAAGTCCTGATCGGACTTCTAATTTTCTAAATTTATATGTTTCATTTGCATATATTTAAGTGAATTCATACACGTACGGCTTTAAACAATTTTTATTGAAAATCTGAGAAAATTCTACAAAAAAAAAACTGTATGTCTATCGCGAAAAATGCTTCTCTGAGGAGTTATAAATTAATGAAAATCAGCAAAACATCATCAAAAATCAGTTTTTGACCCTTCTGATATATTCAAAAGTATGGGTCAAAAAAATCGGAAAAATTCAGGGGTATCCGGAATAAGTAGCAAAACATTTTCTGAGAGTTTCAAGAAAATCTAGTTTTTGACCTCTCGATTTAACAGAGACTCGGCCATATGTATTCCATAAATTAAAAGAAATTCCTAACGGATAAAATGTTAGATGGTATGTTATTATTATTCATTTATATATTCATTTATTTATAATTTTTTATTTATATATTAATTACTAAATTTTATTTATTTTTCAACAATTAAATTTTTCTTGTATTTGGAGATGAAAATCTATAATCAACTAAATTAAAAACACGTAAAACTTTTAATCCTTTAAAAATACAACGTTTCAATTCTCTTCATAGCCTATTAATGTTCTTGAGAACAAATTTTTATACCTCGTTACATAAAAACCTTACATTATTTCCCTTGTATTCTTGTACTTAGCGTGGAAAGTTGGTCTCGAGTTTTATAACAGCAGGTGCTTGTCTAATGCCCGTAAACCTACTTGTGAGACAACAAAAATGACGTTTTAATGTCGGCATAAAAATCATATCTGCATGCTCAAACAGTCGTAAAAAAAGCAAACACCAACGAAGAGTACAAGACACTGGCCTTTCCATTCAATTCAAATGCAAAAACACTTTTACACCCGCTGGATTCGCGCTCGCTCGTGTATCCTTAATTGCTGTTTTTTCTCTATCGCGCGTTCATCGACACCGTCGTGCCGCAGGCGTCGAGTATTATACCATGTGCGTATAGTACATACGCGGCAAGTAACCCACGCAAAGCGTCGGAAGCAGCTTTGCCCTTACATGAGGCGGGGTCGAAGATCATCGCGATACCAGTGCGCTCTAGACGAAATTTGAATTTCATCGCGCGGTGGCGCCTGTCACTTCGACTTCACGCGCAATTAACATATCTGTTTAATTAATAAAACGATCGGAGCAACGAGCGCACCGTGTTCATTATTAACGTCGTATAACGTTAGACATTGCGTGTCGCTTACATACGCGGCAGCAAAAGGGACACTGCGCGCGATTCCCACGTACGATAGGGAAATCTGATTATCATGCTGCATAGAATATGGCAGATCAACAAGTGTAAGAGTCACACACATGCAGTTCAGGATGGTTAATAAATACATTTACACTCACGATGAAAATGATATATGTTTATTATTTAACTGTACTTAAAATAAGGTTATAAAGGGAATCTGTGTAAGGGCCTTCACAGCACGTCGCATCACACTCGCACTCGAGTACCGACTGCCTAACCTCGCTCTCTCACGCGAGTTCGCACGCATGAGCGTACTACACCAGTGCGCCACGCCACACTCTAATGCGTATATTTTAAAATCCTTACAAAATTTAATTCTTTGAAATTTTATAAAATATATGAAATTTATGCGACCTGGTTAAAGGTATACCTGGAAGTATATTAATAAACACGCCGAGAAATAACAGTACCATACACAAAAGTAAAACGCTTTTAACCTTTCGCGACATATTCCATTACCAACTGTCTAATAATTTAATTCCAAAAGACCGAATAAGATTTCGTTTCACGCCAAATTCGGGCCGCTTCACTTCGAATACTCTATACTACCACTTCAACCACACGATTCTTATCTTAAAAGCTACACTTCTACACTCTACTCGCGTAACCTCGACCTTCGTGGTCCACTTATATACACCATCAGATTTTTCATCTCTCCAGCTTATTAATTAAACACCCCATAAATATTACCGACCCTCTTATACACGATTATACGCAGTGACGTTACGCAAGGTAATTACACACGACAAACTCGCGTGTGCGTGCACTTTTTTTTGTTTTGTCGAATACCTTTGCATCGATTAATCTCATCGCGCGACATGCAGAGGAAGGAAGATCGTACGCGCGTGCGTAGTGTGTGACGAACCGGTTCGGTTGCTGTGTATATATACATATATATGTGTGTACAAGTATTGTTTGCCGATGAGAGTTCAAAGAGATGACAAGGAGACGCGTATATGTGTAGGATGGGGTTGGACATTGAAATTAGAACGGATGAAGGGGATAAAAACGAGGTTCTTTGAATTGTTGAGGGATCGATGTTGTGGTTGTTGAAATGGACAATGATTCGAAATGAAATGACATGTAATATTTTTTGTTAGCAGATGTATTTGAAGACTATATTTTTATCTGTTGGAACGATTCTTCTTAAAAACTTTTTTTTTTCATGGTATTTCAATTATGAATTGATTGACAATAGTATGGCATGTATCTCATATTCGTCAACCAATTTGCGATCCATAAAAAGAAAGAGAACTCGTCATTCAACCAAACCTCTTCCTCTCACCATTAAATTAATCATTAAATAAAAACACTTAAAAATATACCTTCTTCCCAACCTAACCTCCACCAATTAATTAAATTACAATCACCTCGAACCACACCTTTCCCAACCCTTCAATTACGCCTCGCCTTCTTTGCGATAAAGAATTCCGGGGAATCCCCGTACACACTACCTTATAATTCCCCTCTCTCTCGATAACTCTTGCGATAATCTCCGCATCGCAATCCATGGCATTCAAATTTTCAATCGGCCGCGCGTGCGTACACCTCGCATCATCGTAAGATCGGCAAGTGGCCCACCTATGTAGGTATATATATGTAAATACTTAATTTGCCCTGGGAGAAAAAGTGGCCAGTCGAAAAAGCTGCTGCTGCTGTGGAACAGGCCGCCACTGGCAATCATGGAACTCGTTTCGCAAGCTCGTTCGTCGTGGTGGTAACGAAGTACATGGAGAGAGAAAGAGAGAGAGAGAAAGAAGAGGAGAAGGAAGAAGGATATTTGCTTGGGTTGGATGCGAGTGACGAGCTTTTTGAAGAAGGCGAAGGAAAATAGCGAGGCGGGTTATTAGGTCGTTTGTAAGGGTTTATATTGAGTGCAGTCTATATTTACGAGGTATTGGAATGGTGTGTGGATTTTCGCGAATGAAGCGACTTTGATGTTTCAGTTGACGAAAATACTTACGCTTTTCTATGATTGTAATAAAAAGATGTTTTAGGCGGTGATTGATTGTTGCATAAGTGCATTTTTCGAACGTTAATAAGCATATGGTTTTTCAAAAATTTACAAAGAAAATTCTTATATAAATATAAGAATATACAATATAAGATATTATTATGCAGAAAAATATTTAATAACTCTAAAAAATTTATGCTTTATTATTATAATTTTCTAATCGAAACCTCATATATCTAAACTCCAAACTACGAATTTCAAATACTTTGCGTTCCCCACATTCCTCATATATACAACCCATTACAGCTTAAGACCTTACGCGTTAACATACAGTAGTGCAGTATGTTTATACGAATCTCATGACGAGACCTTGCGCGAAAAACCGTGACCAATTTTTTTCTTTTCTTCTTTTCCGCCGGCCAAGGATATATCATAACTCCTCCGATCACCGCGTCATAATCCGACAACGAAAGCCACTCGAGATTGTTTTCTCAAGTCGTTTGAAGATACTTGCTAAAGTGCATGTATTATTATTGGTCGCATTGAACTTAATATTAAAAAAAGGTCGCGATAAAACTTTGGCGTTTCGAGGAGAATAAAAGAATTAAAATATGATTAAGAAGTATATTTTCTTTTTGCTTTCTTAAATGATCGTAAGGTGGTTAAATTTACCAATTCAACTCTTTTGTCTCCAATCTCCTTCTGCAAAAAAACCTCCGAACCTCAATTAAATCCATCAACTCTTCTTCTAAGTTCCATCAAAATAATCCTATACCAACAAACCAAGCCCACACAATTACAATAATAATTACACTCGCACCTTCCTATTATATACCCACCACTCACATATTGGTACATTTCCATTCTTCCTATATACACACATCCATCCAACCCATTAGCAACCACAGATCTACTAGCAACCTCTTATCCTACCTCTCACATAAGAAATCACCTTTTTATCTTTTCCTTCTTCTTCTTCTTCTCACACACTCCTACTTATACACCCAAATACCGTTAAAATTCGCTAGAACACGTGTATATCCATATGAACATTGTCATATCATCTTTTTGCTTATATCGAATCTTCGATATACTGCCGCGTGTACGCACGGGATCAGTGTGTTTTAAGGTCAATGACACCGTTGCGGGCGTTGAGAGAGAGAGAGAGAGAGAGGAACGCGTACGTGCACGTTTGTTAGAGTGTCGTTATCCGGTTGATAATGACCATTGTCACTTTCACTATACCCACAGCGCGCAAGTGAGTGAGCGAACGAAGAGGATGATGCTTCGGTTGGACCCGGATTATGATCGGTGTAGTGTTGTAAGTTCGGGAGAAAATCGCGGGGTTTACAGTTATAAATTGCGATTTAGAGGATATATTGGTTGACGTAGGATGCGTGGAATTTCTATATAAATGTGTGTATAGTATAATGCAGGGTTGGTTGCTGGTTCTTTTTCCTCCTGGAAAGTATATAAATTTATGGTTAAAGACATTGCGGTATTGGCACTTTCATTGGCTTCTATATAATATCACGTAAATCCACGAGCTTCTATTATACCCTTTCAACAACAATACCACTAGTTTATTTACTTCTTTTTCCTACCACATCGTCCATCTTTATTATAACACATCGCAGACACTCCTCATAACGTCTTACATAACCCGACATTAGTAGTTACATACATACATATACATACACAAACGTGCATACTCTACTCTTTCTCGTACATATCGAATAACTGGGTTCTCATCCGTCTTAACTACTCGGCATGTATGCATATGTGCATCGTTGCGAGAATGGTAAATGCGAATTCCAGTGAGAGAACTAAAAGTCTCTTAAAACTTTGGCACTACTCACAGATCGTCTCTCGTTCTCGAATGTTCGCGTCGTTCGAAAAATAAACCTTGTTTTTAAAAAGTGTATACTGAAATAATTCAGTGAGAGGTGATGCTTGTCTCCCTCTTTGTATATATATGTTCTTTATGTAACCCGATAGATATAGTAAAGTTTTACTCGAGATAATGTTCATTGAAGCGTGTGGATGTATGTGAGGTTGATTGATGAGTTGGTGAGTGATTTGCGAGCAAACTTTTATAGGATTCCCATAACTAAATTTTCATTTTTATAGTATACCATCTGGACGCTATATATATGTCAAAAATCTAAATTATAAACCTATCAACGTACCAAATCATCACTCGACTTAAAATAAAAGCACATTTCACGAGCAGCGCTGGAATATTACAAACTCAATTTATACCATACAGATTGGCTATGATTTGATACGTATACGAATCTATTTCCATCGCTAACTCGCACTCGTCAGGGTCATGGTTCAAGTGCGTTCATCCCTGCTATATAATTCGATAATATAACTCGCGTATATACATATGAAATCTCGCTGATTCCTGGGTATACTACTACTACTACTAGTAACTGCCAGCAATTGGGTAGCAGACATTGTCTGGTTTACCATTAAAATTTAATTTCCATATGACACGCGCGTATGTTCGTTGATGGTTTCATTAGGAGACTAACCCGTTGTTCATCTCTACCAGCTATTATTACGACGATTGAATGGTAATTTACTATCGTGGTTCTTGGTAATCGGGTCAATTAAAATATCACTATATATATATGTCTGAAGATTAGTCGCAAGCGTCTGATGATAATGCCGTTGTTTTCATATTCACTGAAACACTTTGTTTATATTTTATTACCAAAATCTACCATTCAGAAACATTATAACATTTTTTATGTTTTCCAAACCCAAATCAAACCAATAATCCTCGTCCACTCACTAATCTCAAAAACTACTTCCTCCTTTTCCTCCTCATCTACCACATACACAACTTCCTCACTTCTTTTACATATCGGCCCACATTCATCATATACATATATACATAAATACACATACCCATATCAACCGGACGCACATCAGGGATCACATAAAAGACCGCGCCGCGCTACTGCTATACGATCGCCCTTGGCGCGCGAATGTCGCGCAAATTGAAACAATACGAAATTAATCCCCCAGCTATATATATATTTATACACGCGAGCTGAGGGGGAGACATTGTACATACATACATATATATGTATACACATACACGATGGAAGTTCAACGATCTGCGCGTCTCAAGGGTCTTGTACTAGCGCACGAGTGATTTAGGCGCATTAGAGTGGCAGCCAGTGAACGGCCGGTTGAGGATCGTTTTTCTACTATACATATATATACACTTTAGCTAATTCTCTACCGTTTGTTCTATGCGGAGTTGTAATCTGGCATATGTTATTATTATTATTCCTTTTTTTCTTTACGCGTGTGTATAGGGTTGACGATTATAATTGGTTTAATCGATGCGGCGAGTATATATCCATTGACGATTTGTACATGTGAACGCGAGATACGTTGGGAAGGGTTATTCGCACAAATATCTTCAGTTCATGATTACGTGGGGTTTATCAAGACGGATATAAAAAATTAACGGATATAATATAAAAAAATTTTGTTTTCGGTGATTAGTTGGTTTCTGCAATGACTCCATCTTTATGCTTTGTAATGTTTGGTACAGCTTCGTTAGAACCCAATACCAACAGAATTAATAATAATATACGATTATTAATAAGTTACAATTTTAATTCTACGTTAACATCTAGTAAAATTACAAAGGAAAGATACCAAAAAAAAATCCAACCACCTACAATACATCACATCAGCAGCAGCATCGAATATTTTCCAAAGAGCGCACCGATCTCTTATCGCACATATACATGTATATATATATATATATATCTACCAATGTCATTGTCAGGCATTAGGTAACTCTTTCATTCTTTCATTCTTTCTTTTTCACCGATAACATGATATCAGTCAACCCACAGTCGTCAGGTTGCGTCATTGCTGTACACTCCACTCATCTTCTCTCTACATCAGTATTCTCAAACCGACGTATAGCAGAATTTAGAAAAAGAACTGCACCACTGCCACGTGCTCGCACAAAAAGCTACCGGCCAATTAGATTTATTATACCACGCGTCTCTCTTTCTCTCTAACATTAATTATCCACCGATATATAACTCGTGGTAGGGCAAAAAGTACCACAGAATAAACATGACGAAAGTCGAGGCTGGACCGGACCCCGGCGGCTTAATTCCTCAAATTTGCGCGCGCGCGCGCGCGATGAGAAAGAAGAGGAGAAGAGTTCCCGTCGTTCCCCGGAATCGCACACGTGTATGTATGTGTATATGTCGTTGACCTTACTTGTTGTAGTATATACCCAGTCTTGTGGTGTCTCACTTTTTATCGGTGATCTTTCTTGCTTTCTCTCCGCGTAAGTGGGCGCGTAGTGTGTCGGGTGGTTCACGTTCGCGCTTGGTTTCAATTGTTTTAAGCTTTTTAGGGTAGAGAGAAGGAAAAAGAGGTTCGGGGTCAGAGTGAAACCGAAAGGATTTTTGTAAGAGTATATGTGTGTAAAGAATGTTCTATTTTGGTGAGAGGTAAAGATAGATTCACTTTTCAATTGGCTGGTGTAATTCTTTTGTATAGTTAATTTTATCAGTCTATGTAAGGCTATATGGTTGTACCTTAAAATTTAATTTTGAAATTACAAAAAAACGAGGTATCACATTGTTTTTGCGTATAACTTGTTATAGAAATGAATGACAAAATTATTATTAAAACCTTTAAATCTAACTTAGCGTCACAACAAAATAAACTCTCTAAAGATGAATTAGTGAAAAATCCACTAAAGATTAGTTAAAATTTCTCCACCGAAACATTTATTTACTAATAAAATAGTAAATATTTACTAATCCTTAATGAAAATAGTGAAACTTCTCTATTTTAATTAGTGGATATTTCCATGTATTTTTACTATTTCATGAGTGAATATTCACTATTTGCTGGAGCAATTTTAACTACTCTTTAGTGTATTTTTCACTAATTCAACTTTACAGAAAACGATACCCACGAATCAGCCATTTAAAATAACATTTACCAAAAGTCAACAATTCCAGTGCACACCACCCGCAACCCATTTAAAACGTTTCCACACTCCACCCTAGTCATCAACCTCAAACAATCTCACAATAATCCACATTCATACAACTAACCGACCTCGACGCTACTTTCACACGCTTCGTAACCTTGAACTCGCGCTTCTCACGCATTAATCTCAGCCAAAATTTCTAGCCGACGGGCTGCGCGTGCATTACGACGCGCTGCGACGTTTGTTTTGATCGCGTCACATACGCACACGCGTATAAGTTCGAAAACCGCGCAACACGTCAGTCCAACTCAAGTTTTTTCTGTATCACCCGCATACGTATAACAACTTAATTTTTATTCATGTAATTCTAATCTTTTTTAATGAAAAAAACTATATACATGTTTATCTTATCGACCGTTTCTTTTTAGATATTACTACAGCACAGTATATATAATATACCGCGTTATACTTTTATTTTAAGAACATACCACGGACCATCAAAAAAAAAAAATCAGACGTATACGCTTAACGTCTCATAAATCAACGGTTTATTGATCGTATTTCACGGCCTCGCTGTATATACGCCCTTAAACGTATCGGTATCCTTTCATTACCACGTAAAACGTCTTTTCTCGCCCCGACCATCGTTTCTCATTTTTCCGGCTTTACATTCGTTAACGCAACTTTAAACTGCAAAATAAAAAAGATAAAAGAAAAAAAGGGATGTGCTCGGATATGTATATATATGCTTTATCGTTCCGATCACGCGTATACGTATAGATAACGTGTGGTTCGAGACGTGAAAGGAACAAGAACGTATACCGCGTGGGTGTGTATGCGAGAAGAGTGCAGATGCTCGAGGGGAGATCGCATAGCGTATCTTATATATTGTTTTCACGACGATTCGACGCGCGCGAAAAGTGGGAGGATTTAGAGGAACGTGGAACGCATCAACATGTCGTGGTGTTGTAATAGATTTTGCTGTTAGTGTGGTTGGTGAGGTTTGAATATATCTATAGGAATGTATTTGTTTAAGCTATAATTTAGTTATAATTCGATGTGTTAATATATATGATAATTCTATAGCGGATTTTACTTAGTACAATAAAAATATAACGCTTTGCAAAAGTTTGAGAGTTGTTTGCACTTTGTACATGAATTTTGAGTTAATTTCCAAAATTTCAGCTAAATCTGTTAATTTTTCGAAGAAAAAATCAATTTAGTTACTCCAGCATCTCGTTAATATATTTAACAGATCCTATGTTATATTTAAAACAGGCCACTTTTAACGTACACCATTTATGTTTTCCTATTCCAACAAAAAACCATTTTTATCACATTAAACAATCACTATTCATCTCAATCGCGTCGTCGACCCCCAACCAACAATTTCCTTATAATAAATTATACCCTCCTTCTTAAAAAATATTCAACTCTCTAATGAGTACACGAAAAACCCCCCTTCGAAAAGATCGGCCATTCACTGCCAACCTTCTCCAAAAACCCCCGTTACAAGTGCCAGAATCCAAAGCGCGCGCAGGCGACCAAATTCAAGGGCAGCGGAAAGTTTTTTTTTCAGACGCGCGATTAACGCTGCTTATCTCCGCTCACCGCCACGCGTTTGTGTAATCGTTTCATTGTTCGGAAAACGTACGTGTGTGTGTTTTTATGTATGTAGATGAATTAAATTCTTAATAATATAGATGTGAAAATTCGGCGGGTCAACGGTAGGTTAATGGACTTCGGGTGTCTGAGCTCGATAGCGATTAATTGTAGCGTGTCGATGGTCGATGGGGGGGATGCAAAAAATGTGGTCGATAAGTGGAAGTTTTTTTGTTGTAGTGGAGATTATTTGTGTATGTAAATATAATATTATGAATGGTCGTTGTTTGAGTGACAATTGGCTATTTTTCTTTGACTTCATAAAGTAGATGGAAAAAAAATTCATTCATAAGCGAGATTAAAATTGGCGATAATTTTCAATAAGATATCATTGCCTTTTATCCACTATTTATAACAAAATCCTTACCTAATTATTATCATTCACGTTATTTTTAACTTATTTGGTCACCTTTTAACATAAATTTTAAAAAAACTTGCCAATCCAAACATCAATCCACACCGCGAAATCATTGCCAATTCGTTCAATTCAATTTCATAAACGAACGGATCATAAATTGTACCGCAGTTGAGCAATTCGCTTGTTATAAAGATAAAACATACGCGTTCGAGTAATGCCAAAGGAATTTTTTGCATATACCACTCGAAAAAAGCGCAGGGTTATTAACCTTATACACAAATTTATAGTTTTCACTAAGTGGCAACGCGAGCTGCCAAACATTATACCGTTGACTAATTTTCCACTCACATCGTAATAGATATTAACGTCTTCCTTCGTGTATGTATAATATACTTGTACCGCGCGCATAAATTCGTGTGTCAATATTTTCGTGACCATTTGGCACTCGTAGAAAATTTGACGTACGCGGGAAAGTTTTCCTTTATTATATAGAGTCATAAATTTGCTTGTCAAAAGAAAATGTAATAAAATTTTCCTATCCTCCACTATAACCTCCCATACCCCAGATTACATCATATCACTTCCTCGTATACCTCATCGTAATCCGTCGAAAAGGTTACCGAACCATTCGGTATAAACAAAAACAAACTGCAAATCTTCCAAGATAAATACACATACACACACACATGTAGAAAATCCAAGGCGTCGAAAGATCCAGAAGCTGTTGCCGTTGTGTCGGGTTGGTATATATATGTATATATATATAATGAACGAGACACGAGCGTGCGGAAGCGGAAGAGTCATTGACACGGTAGTTGTGTGTAGGTGATTTACGGTCGCCTTGACTTTCGGTTCATCGACGCAGTTGTAAGTAATAAAGTCTTTTTCCACGAGGGGGAACGTTTGATATAGTTATCGTAATGGAGACCAGAACTCTGTTGTTTGAAATTATGCGAAATAGGTTTCCGTTCAAGAAAAACAATGGGAAAATAGGAAAGTATCGTTAGTTATGTGTTAGAACGCTGATGAATCATCGACTTCTTGGTTCTATTGTTAGTTCAATAGACTAAACAAAAGAATAGTTTAGTCTTTTGTCTCTAACTTCCTTCGATATACCTTCCACCTGATTGACAGATTCTCGGTACCACTGTAACCAGTTTTCAAAACTCTCGTTATAACTACAGCACCAATCTCAAAATCCAAAAATCATTCACCTCGCACTCCAAAAGTGTCTTTCCATGTATCTCCTCCGAAACCTTTACAACCACACCCATCACCCTTTATCACATACAGCTACCAACCGCGCAGGTGTACAAACTTATGCCAACAACCGATATCACCGCGCTTAACATCCTACAAAACCCGTTACACCTCCTCTTACTAATCATCATCATCATCATCCTTGCATATATACGATATACTAAAACCGGTCTTTCATATCATCTTCATCCTCCAATTTACCTAATCGTTGCGTACACTACGTGTTCACGCTAACTTGCAAAAAGTCACACGATACATACACCTGACATTGATAATGACGAGGAAAAGAGAGTATAGGTATATTTAATCGATCGAACTTGCCTCATCCTTTGCTTCTACAACGTGCACATGTTGTAATTCAAGCATACGTATATGTATATACATATTCTTAGCTGAGAGCTTTCTAGATCAACGTGCGCTTCGACGACTACGACTACTACGACGACGACGCCAGACGCATAAACGAGCTGTGCTCGGTCGTTTCAGAGATATGACGTATTTCGAGGTGCGCGCAAAAGAGAAGGTGGAAGAAAGAGAGAGAGAGAGAGAGAGAAAGAGAGAGAGAGAGAGAGAGAGAGCTGATGACTTTTGGAGATGAGAATAGGGCGGTATTTGGGCTGAGAGGTTGATGACTGCCCGGTCTCGTGCAAGTGCGGTCGAATACGTGGGGAGATACTCGCGGGTATATGTATGAGGTGAACGTGCGGGTTAGATGAAAAATGTGGGATTCTTACTATCGATGTGTAGGTGTTGCGTAATATTGTGAGTGAGATGCGTTTTTTTATTTGTTGGAGCTTAGTAGTAAGTGTGGATTGGATTGAAAGGTAGTTTCGAAATTGATACATTTATGCAAATTCTACTTTATTGATAAAAAATAATATCTGACTTTCAACTAAAAAATATAACTAGTTGATAAAAAAAAAACCATAATTTCTCATAAGTATATAAACTACCCTTTATTTTATTTATTAATTATTATTTTCTTGTTTAATCATAGTTCGAATATCACCCAGCCTTATACCGCCTATAGTAATTAATAACACTGAATCAAGACGCAACATCTCGGCTATTTATTACAAGCACCGAGCATCCCCGTGTCATTACTTCACACCTCTCTACAAATCCATTCACCACCAATTCACCGAATCGTACAAATAATCGCCGCCTTGATTTCCCAACTATATAGCCGTTTCATCTCACTCTCAAGTTCACCTCTCTCCTATCGTCGAAAAAAAAGACACACACACATCTATACTATACCTATACATCAACGAAGAAACATCGACGTTAAAGAAAAAGAAAAAAAAAAGACAAGTCGACAGCAGAGCGACCCACCCAAGACGCTTCGACTACATAATTCTTTCGGCATGTACTTGACTCAGGGCACGAGAGAGAGAGAGAGAGAGAGAAAGAGTAGAAGTAGTAAGTCTAGAGAACAGTGGGAGGAGCGCATCGAAATAGATC
Organism: Torymus texanus; assembly: GCA_036873485.1. NCBI lineage: Eukaryota > Metazoa > Arthropoda > Insecta > Hymenoptera > Torymidae > Torymus > Torymus texanus. The sequence goes on along the minus strand of JAYJLV010029800.1, from coordinate 10,996 downwards.
TCTCGAACTAGACGATGTCGCGCGCGCGCGCAAGTCCACCATAAATTCAGACGACGCAAGTTGCTTCTGCTGCTGCTGCTGTCGTTTTGTTGTAAGAGAAAAGGAGAGAGGGAGACACGGAAGCGACCGAATTGATTATGATATGTGTGGAGGCTCATTGTTGCATGCTAAGTGGAATCCGAGATCCGAGTGGTAGATTAATTTGCTATCTCTTGGCTTTCGGTGGATTCTGGTAACGAGTTGTTAGAGGGGAGAAGGAGGAGAAAGAAGAGATGCGACGTGTGTGTCACATGTCGGTGTGTTACGTCATCGTGTCATACGTGTGGATGTATATGTATGCGGTGTATTACGGGTTTACGAGAGTGAGACAGAGAAAGAGAGAAAGAGCAAAGATGCAGGAACTGAGAGGCGTGGTGTAACTGAAGTTTACAGGGGTATGGAATTGAAATGTTTTGAGTATAATGCTGGATGAGTAGTGAAGTTGTTACAGAATATATAGATTATTTTTTTAGTTGCTAAATTTGATGATTGATTTGTAGTATAATCTACATCTGGTGTGGTAAAAAAAAAGTGTTTAGTTAAAATAACAAAAAGTTTTGTCAAAATTCTCATACGTTTTTTTACAAACTATACCCAAAATGTTGTTATGTTTATAAATTATTATTGTATTATAGTTATACAAGAAAATTTCACAATCGTCGATCAACATTTCTCTTAGCGTAAATTTTTACAAATATAAACAAAACCTTCTTTTTGAAAGTTTATTCATTTTACATAAAATGTACGCAACCTTGTCGTACAATAAAAAAATCCGGTATTTCTATTTTCCGATGCAACTAGAACTTCCGCATACAATCCAACCTTTCTACCATCATCAAGAATCTGCCACCATCCTTCTCCACATCTTTCTCCCCAACAGCTCCACAATACAACTACATCGCCTCCCTACACCATCCCATTCGTTCCTTCTCATTCGCAATCTTCACCTTCATCATCATCACCACCATCATTTCTCTCTCTCTCTCCCTCCTTACATCCCTACATCTTAATTACCTTATCGTTTTTCTTCTATATCCACAATCTACTGTACTACTACCACCACGACCACGCATGCACTCATCGTACATCTCGTATACTTCCTTTTTGCGGCCTACTCCGGCTAGCTTTTCTTAGCCGCGTCGCGCTCACCGCCCCGATCTCGATTTAACTTTCCCGCGCGCATTGGCACTTGGCTCGAACGATGCCTATGCCGGTTTCTGTTCTATTATGCGTATATACGCGCTTCCTCAAACTCCTCGATTGTTTGCCGTTCCTCTATGTGATATGGTAGGGGTTGTAGATTAATTTTTTTTTTTTTTTTTTTTGTTGGAGGTTATGTATATTATATGCGGTTGTTTTAAAGATGTGTAATGGATAGATTATATCAAGGTGCGGTCGATTGGATTTTCTGTTTATGTTAATTATAGGAAATTGATCTTATTATAGATATATTGAGGTTTCATTAGCATTTCAACTGTGATGTGTAATTGATCATCGGTTTGGTTTCTTATTATTTTGTTGTTCAACGATGGTTTAGGACTGTAATGATATTTTATTATCTCGCGAAAATAGACCATAAATTCGTATTATATTTTATTTGTTCCATTAAATAACGGTTTCAGACGAAGATAGAAAAAAAATCAATTAGATGTATAATTATATTCAATTTACTCTCTATCCAAATGAGAACCGAATTCTACTTAACATGCAGCGAAAGGTCTTTAAGGAAAAAAAAAATTACTCCCAAACTTTCGAAACCTCCTAATAAAACTAAACTATATAACGACCAATAAAAAATAATTTATTACTCTTACTTAAACCCTCATCAAACCCAAAATACACTCACACACACACAAAACAGAGCCAATATTTTCACTCTCAACTAAAGAATCTCCAATATCTCTGGTCACCCGCCAACAATCGAGAACTAACATCACGCTTATATTTATCAAGGTTCTCGCGAAAAGCTTATAAAAACTGTAGGTATGCACACGTGCAACGTTACGCTGAAATTATTTCAAAAGTGAATTGAGTTAGCGAACTATACGCTTTAGTTCAAGATGGCTCATGCCAACAAACTCACGTAACGAAAGTTTCAGGAAATCGTGCCTCGATGCGGCCGGAGAGCTTCTCGGGGACACGGACTTTATTTTCGGGGCTATTGATTTGTATGCTCTCTTATGCGTAAGAACTAATTGCAGAAATGGAAGTCCCTTGAATTATCAATTCGACTGATTGTTAATATTCATTTTTCTTTGTATGATTATATCTCAGGTCTTATATTGAATGAAATCAATTAGTTACGCCCTAAAAGGGTTTGTTTTATGTATGTATAACGGTGCCACATCCTAAACAGCGGCTTAATTATCCAAATATAATCCGGATATCCTAAGGCTATACATAAACATACACACAAGTGCGGTTCGGATCTTGTGTATAAGATAAATTTGGGTAATGCGGGTGGTAGGCATATGTCGCTATACGACGGATAACATGATCAATCTGTCAAAACGCGTATTCGTCAGAAGCTTGGGTGAGGCCGGAAAATTCGGAGGAATGTGTACGTATGTGTCATGTGTGATGTGATCGTAGATGTAGGGAAGGTTAAGAGTTAAATGATATAGATTTCGGTGAGAGGTTGAGTTAAGTGATGTTTTTTAAAGTGTAAATGATCTTAAATAATTGTGAATCTGTGTATAATTGATGTATTTATCTACAATTTCGTGTATGCTTTTTTTGTTAAATGATGCAATATTTTCTTTTAATAAATAATATCCCATTTGATAAATCTAACATATATATTCTAACGATTATTCATTCTTTTTGTTTCAGGTGAGTTTCAAAAACCATAGTAAATTACTAAAAAAAACTACAGTGCTACGTAAGTTTACCCATACATCATCCAAATTCTTTTAACCCTATAATACATATTTATATACGTTTTAAATTTCCCCAAATCATTAATTAATTAAGACCAACGAAAATCACTTTTACTCTTTCCATTGGAGAACGTTCGAAACGATCGCGATAACAACATCATGGCATGCAAATGACTCGTAAAAACTGACGAATTTCAAGATCCTCAATCAAACTTATACCGACATTAAAAAAAAAACTCATACACTTGACAGCAATACTGACGAGACGTAGTAGTAAAAAAGTGTCGATAACTATCAACGACCTGCTAAGTACGTTTATAAAAAAAAACCTCTCGAAGCCCGTATCTTGCCTTGAGTGTAAGTAGTACTACTGTACCACTGCTATTTTAAACACGCCGCATTAGCAGCTACGCGTATAGTTTCCATTAGTAGCTGCCGGATATGTCTGGGTGACAAAATTGGGAGAGAAAGTTCGAATTTCCCGATGCCAAATTCACCGACACGCCGCTGCTATAACCCACTTTTACCTGTAATCAATCGAATGTCAATTTTTTCCATTCACTTGTTTTGTTTAGCGTATAACAAAAAAAGAAGGTGTTGTAAAAAAAAAAGATATCCTCGAGTTTTTGCGCGATTGATAGAAACGTTAGATACGATGACGAAGTGATGTATTAGTGCTAAAAAAAAAAGAACGTGTGATGATGTGCCGTCTCGAAGCTGTCAAATTAGTCAAGAAAGTTTGGCGCAGTTATGTGAGTGTGTGGCGGATTTGTCATAGCTTTGGAATTTTTTTTTCAGTTGCTATATGTGCGGTGTATTGTTAGCGTTTGACTTTTTTTTTCTTTTCTTTCATTTAGGTAGAAATTTAATTTTAGATTTGCGGTTCATCTCAATGAATAGTGTAGTAGTTTCTAATAGAGGCGGTAAAATAATTTGGTAAAGACATATTTTCTCACGCTTGTATATATCAATAATTTAATAGAAATATTAACATTCATCGTGGTATTAATATAGATTAAACATAGATTGTGAGTTATACCGTCATTTTCTTATATAACATTGTTTGGAAATCCTAAAATCCACGTGATAGATTAAAATTTTTCGGAAGCATCGATCTCCAGCTTAAATTATAACGTTATACCTAGTGTAAATTTTCCACATACGGCATCACAACACTTCAAAATTGACATATTTATTAATAGAAAGCTTTTTTGCATAATTCCAATGCCTCTATTATCATGTAAATAGCGTAGCACACTCATATACACAAAATACGTATATATTTCCAAATCTTTCTACTTCTAAATCACCGATTACCATTCCAACTTACAAAAAAAATAATCAAATCTCCGTTAGAAATGAAATTTCAAAATATCGAACCACATTACTAATTACGTATATAATCGTTCTCAACCACTAATAAATCACACAAAACCACCTCTCACACATCCTAATACATACAAACATACGGTACATTCAACGATTTATCAATCCTTTTCCAACCTATCACATTCCTTACTCCTCATCTCCAAACATCTCACTTTCCTCCCACACACATATACACACAATTTCCACGATCCCCTCACTATATACTTACATCTCGACAATTCCATCCGTATGCAATTTCCTTCGCCGTCCGCAAACCGCATCATTCCTTTCTCTCGTAAAATCACGCGCGGTGAGTAGTAACACACACATATATATATATATACATATACATACATGTGTGCGGTGTGAATAAGCGCTTCGGGCCATTCACATTCACAGCGCGCGTGCGCGTGGACTATAATTAGTCGCCTCACGCGCGTTCGCTCACTCGCTCGCGCAATTTGCCGGCTATTAAGGCGCCCTCCCGTGTGTTTATCGCTATATATATATATATATATATGTATGTATATGCGTGAGGTAATAAATCACGGGTGGGTTCGACGGGTGCGCGCGAATTATAATTTCTTCTTTTTTTTTTGTTCGCGTAATAGAGAGTCTTTGGTTTTTTGGTAGTTATATGTTAAGGTGTGTATAGTTAGTTATAGGTGGGCGGTTATATCGAGGTGCAATTGGTAACGTTGAATAGGGTGTTTAGAGGTAGATGTGGTAATTGTAATGGTTGTTGGATAAAATGACGTGTTATCGGTTGAGTTTGAGGATTAATGATATGGAAGGATTGTATGTAAAGATAGATTGTGTATGACGAAGTTTATGTACACGATAAGTGGTTGATTGGCGTGACAATTACAGTGTTTGGAAAACGAAATTTTAAAAACTTTTTTTAATTTGTTCATCTACCAAAAAGAACTTATTGGAACAAATTGTTTTCAAATTTTGAATAATTAGATTTACTAAAATAAACATTTTTTTTTGTTATGATTGATTGGGAAATAACATTTTCTAAATAACTTATATATAGTTAAAAGTCGAACTCTTATTAAATT
>JAYJLV010029790.1:0-30285 GCA_036873485.1 Torymus texanus | reverse complement strand
GGATAATTCATTGTATTTATTTTTTTACAGGACGAAATAGAGGAGTCGGTAAGGTAGGACTATGGCATCCCCTTAAAAATTCATATTTATTCATAAGAGAGTAATCTACGTGGCTTGGAATGGCTCAAAGGAGCGAAGTCTATAAATAAAACGTCAATCACCGCCGTAAAGAACAAAGCCCGGGCAGGCGCTTCACCGGCAGAGATTACCCGTCTCACTTTAAAGCGCGTCTCGCGTATATATAGATATATAATATATATATACATATAATACTTGCGTTTATACTAGCATGCGAGATAATAACGCTGTGCAATTCTCTCGAAGCCACGACAAAGGCGCAAAAGGCCTTTAGTTATATATCTTTGACACGTGCACCTCTTAACTAGCTGTATAAACCTTATGGTTTTGGATAATAATATACCACGGAAAGATATAACGTTATATTTTCTATTAAGGTATATAAAATACAAAAAAGGTAGATTTGTGACGAGAGCTATTGATAAAATAGCCGATCACGTTGCAATCTATAAGCAAACGTCAATATAGAGGAATATAGAGCCGCATTCAGTGGTATACAAATTACTCCTGCAATTTCAATCAAGCCGATATCGTTCTAGCGATTCTTGACGCACTAATAATCCTCGAAATAGCAGACCGCATAGGATAGATAACCATTAATCGAGAGAAATTCACGAGAATATATAACTTTCTCCGATTTGTATTTAATATTACTCGAGGATTGATATAGAATAATAACTATGAAAAGATAAAAGAAAAAAAAACTTGTGTATATTTAATGTGAAAAAAGGTATATCCACTTTATCCGTGTACCACTATTTTAAATTTGTTCAGCAAACTGACTGATTTAACTTAAAATATTTCGCCCGTGGGTAAATATTTTCATTCTCCGTCTTATGTCTAAAAAGTCTAACTTTCTATTATGAGAAAAAGTTCTTTGTAACTAAATAAAAGTGATATAACCGTGAAAAGATTTTTCCTCGTCTCTTCGTGCAACTATTCAAGTAAAAGGAGACTTCTTTTAAACGCACCACTAACTTTGACAGTCAGAAGGATGAATTTTTCATCAAGCAAATATATTTTTCTTTTGAACGTATAAAACTGCTCCATACTTTTAAAAATATCTAAAGTTTTATATTTCTTTGCAACATTTTTAACCACATATTAACGAACAAAAAAATACCAATATAAACGAACAGTATTTTTTCTTTTTTGTGCAGTATTTCACTGCACTAGTCGAAATGTGTACAATAGATTCTACTTTATATTTATTTTTCAATTAGTTAAACTTTATTTAAACTGGAACGTAAGTAAAAACGAAAATGCATTGAGATAAATCAGTTCTTCATCATTAAAGTTATTAATAAAAAGTAGACGAGTTGACTTTGTTTTTGCATTTAAATATATCTTTTCAATAAATTAATTTATTTAGTCAAAAGTTCTCAATACTATTTTTTTAAACAAATAAATTCGTTAAACTTTTATATCCTTTTACAATGAAAATTTTATATAAAAACTTAACGGGTAAATTCTGTAAAATACACTTGTTTTTTCTGATAAGACGATAAAAACGTTAATAACTTTTCTCCCGAGTCCTCTAGCTGCGAGAAAATTTAACTAAATAAATTTCAAACTCAAATCCATTAAGTATAGTATGCAAAGTTTCGTCCAAGTTTGAACAGTAATTGAACAGAAATTGATCTACTTTTAAAAAAAATTGCTTTTCGTTGTTTTTTACAAACGTTTCTAAAAAAAAGGTCTCATTTCACTAACAATCCCTTGCTAAAATCATTATTATCACTAGCAGCATCCAACTCTACACCACTTCATATCCTCTATACTTTCTACTTCCCACCTTCCCCATAATTTTCCAGCGCGAGCTCACACGTGCGCGAACGGAACACGCAGGCGAAGGTTGCGGTGAATGCGTTGCTTGGCGGTTGTCTTCCGCTATCACCTGGGGCGCCTCCTTCGATCGTTTCAACGAGTCTTACGCTAACCGTCGTCGTCAGGAGCAAGAAGCCGGTAACGACGATGATATCGATAGGCGGGAAGTGGACAACGCTGGTGGGAAATTGATCGTCTCTGGTATCTGGAGCCCAGGATCTGGGATCAATATGAGTGAGCCGTTGTTTCCACATGTTAGTCAAGGGTTTCGAGGGAAGCTGCTGCCAGTGTCGACGTTTCATGTAGGTGTTTTCGGGGTATCGTTGAATAGTATTGAAAAAAAAATTGATGTTTTGTCATTATGTGTTTTTGAGTGTAATATTTTATATATGTGGTAAGATATAATTTTTTGTTTATACTATTATTTATTCCACACTATATATATATATATATACACACAGACACACACACACGTTTGAAACGAAATTTTTTTTATACAAAACTTTTGTAATTATGTAATTTATAATTTATGGAAAGAAAAATGTTTAATTAAATAAATTTTAGTACACGGAGAGAAATGTTTGAGTAAAAATTACTATACTGTATTGAAACCGAAGGGCAGACTCGCATTATCAAAAAATTTACTATACTAGTAAAAATTGTTATAAATGCAGTAAAAATGACTAGAAATATAGCAATTTTTACTAGGAAGTATAGTAAATTTTTTGATAATGCGAGTCTGTCCCCTGGTTTCAATACATAATAATTCATTATAGTAATTTTTACTCAAACATTTTTCTCCGTGATAATACCGTTGACTAACGTGTGCGTCATTGCGATTTTTTATTTACACGTAAAATTCCACTTCCAAAAAGAACGATTATGAAATCACGATCGCCAACGCAATTCCCATCAACCCTTTTTCAATCATTCTCTTATTCATCCAGCCTTCCACTACACCGATCCACTACAAAAAAAAAAAAAAAATCGCACCTCGTATATGAAAAAAAAAAATCCATTTTCACCAACGTGCCAACCGCGTACTCATCGTCGGATAATGAAAAAAACGCGATGTAGGTATATACATAAATTTTGCGACCACAGAGAGAACAAATATTCCGAAACGCGAGGCGTCCACACATTTGCATTTGCAGAATCCACCGTGGCAGATAATCAAGTATTCAAGCGGGGGCGAGCGCGTGTACAGCGGATTGATTTTCGACATTCTGAACCACCTGAGTCGGAAATTGAATTTCACGTACACGGTGCAGCTGGCCCGTAGCCTAGAAGTAAAGCCGACGCCGATGCCGTGGTTACGTGACAACTCGTCATCCGCCCTGTCAAAGGTACATACGTTGTTGTTGTTGTACATACGAGGGTGTTGTTGTTCTAATATTTTATTAGTTTTTTTGGAGGGCTGTGGATGACGTTTGGATTTTAGGAAAGAGGGTAGACAAGATTTATTTTTTTCAGTGATGTGATTGGTGGGTTGGTGTGTAGTATGCATGACCAACTAGAAGCTTAAATTGATACGGTTTTAATATGGAACTATGGAACTGTATATTGAATATTAAAAACATTTTATACAGTATAAACTGCACGAATTGAATATAGATTTTTGCTGAATTTAAAAAAATGTAGCAAACAACAAATTTATCACTCCTATAAAAATCAGCACGATTAAACCTCAATCAAACCAATAATACAAAAAATTCTCAAATAGAATCTGGAGGGAGCAGCGATATCAGTAGCGCAACCCACACCGCCCGAGGTAATCGAGCTCGTGCGTACACGGAAGGTCTTCTTAGCCGCGTCGGCCTTCACCGTCGTCGAGAACACACGTGGTGTCAACTTCACAGCTGCCGTCGCTACGCAAACCTACGCTCTGCTGTCGGCTAAACCTGTGTCGCTGTCGCGTGCGTTACTGTTCATGGCGCCGTTTACGTCCGAGGTGAATTATTTATCGATTCAATATGGGTTAATGGTGTTCATCAACATTATAAAGATAATACCGTGATACGTATGGTGATTTTTTTTTTGTTTAAGAAGGTGGAGGTTATCGGATTGCTGTTATTTTACGAAAGTTTTCGAATTTTCCATTAAAGCGTTTTTTTTTATTTTCCAATTACGTGTATACAATTTAATAATTTTTATATAATTCTTAAAAAAACAGATCACTTCGAGTCAGACAATTTCTCGCCAAGATAAATACTGAGAAAGTTCGTAAGTAGCCTTTTACGTGACATCCTGGAAAAGTTTTATAACGTTACAAGTTCTGAATTTTTTTTTTTTTTAAACGAATTAAAGTCAAATCAAAAAGCTTGAAATGAAAGTCGCGCCGTCGGTAATTCAATCGTACTTTTGTAATTATCGCGCGGGTGGGAAGTTAAGTGCTTCGATTCATTGGATTTATTGTTACTGGTTTAATAGCATTTATCAAGCTATTAAGTTTTTTTCCGATAATACTATATTGCACACTTATATTGCTTCATCCGAAGAGACTTCTATACAATTCATTGAACAGGACCATGACTCTTGGATCGTTAGGTAATTTATACTATATAAAATTTCATTCTTTTCTTTTAGATTTATTTTTCTATTTATTAACATACAAATAATCTGAATGGAAAGTTTACCAATTAAAAGTTAAACATTAATTTTAAACTGTTAAAACTTTGAAATATGTTAATTACAGATTTACAATTTAATTAGCCACTTGTCATGTGAAAATTTGACTATTACGAAAGTTCATTCTGAAATTTCAGCGTTCCATTATCATCTCTGAACTTTATTATTACCAATAAAGTAAATGGCAAATTCCCTCTCTTATATATCTGTTAAACAATCCTAAATACACACTATTACATACTTTACATTTTTCATAAAATCCAACCACAAAGACATGGGCCTGCCTGACATCAACGATGATCCTAATCGGTCCTGTGCTCTACCTTATGGTGAAGCTGAGCCCGCGGCCTGCGGGCGAGTACGACGCCGGGGTAGCTGGGCTCTCGACCACTTGGCAGTGCTCCTGGTATGTTTATGGGGCGCTACTCCAGCAAGGTAACCACCTCATCTGTTTTCTCATTTTTACTTATTTCTATTAAAAGGTTTCGTACCTTCTATACATTCGTGAAATTCAAACAATTATTATCCATGTTCACTAAAAGGGATGTATTATATACTTTTATAAAGGAAATTACGCTCTGTAGACTTTATTGCTCAGCTTGATGCAGGCCTATATATATATATATACGAGCTTGATGCTTTTTTATTACATCGTCGTAAATCTTCGTATATACATTGCTCTTTTTATATTACGTATACACTAGGTATATATGTTTGCTTAACCGCAGGCCGAGTTACCGTTTAGTCTACCATAAATCGTACGCGCGTAGCATCGTTTATTGATTAATAACATCGATTCGTTATTTAATTGTGTCCAATTAATTATGAATTCTTCGGTAATGGTAGTAGCCGTTGCTTTTTAATAATTATAAAAGCAATATAGAGGATATTCATTAAATCAATTATATCATAAATCAATGTGAAATTGCTAGTATCAATACATAAATAAATAATGTCTTTAATAACATACAAAATTTCATCTTCAAGCTACACCAGAAATTTCAAAATTATAACAAAACTAAAAAATTTACATAAAAAATCATTTACCAAAACTCTCTCTCTTCTATTTATCTACCCTATATATATACCACTCAATACGACGACGTGTTAACAGGTGGCATGTGCCTACCAAAGGCGGACAGCGCGCGGTTGGTGGTAGGCACCTGGTGGTTGGTGGTAATGGTCGTCGTGGCCACGTACTCGGGCAACCTCATCGCCTTCCTCACCTTTCCACGTATTGACGCACCTGTCGACGGTGTCGACGATCTCCTAGCCCGCGATGGCAAATTCACCTGGGCATTTCCCAACGGCAGTGCACTCGAATCGTATCTCCGGGCCGCTGCTAACGACGATGATAAGGTTCAGCTTTTTTTATGGTATTATGTGTAAGAGGTCGAATACTTTTTAGTTAATTTTTGTATTTATACAAAACTTCACGGGAATCTAAGACATCTGTCGATTAGAATAACTCACGCGTAACAAAACCTCTTTATATAAAAAATGTTCAAACTAAACTCTTTCGTTACGCATCAGTACAAACAGCTGTTGGACGGTGCGGAACGACAAGACCCAACGATGGCGCGGCAGGTACTGGAGCGAGTCAAGTCAGGACACCACGTGCTCATCGACTGGCGCATCTCTGTGGCCTTCCTCATGCGGACGGACCTTATCGATACTGGTGATTGTCACTTTCACGTGAGCGCCGACGATTTTATGCACGAGGACATGGCCATGATGATCGTCGGGGATAGTCCGTATCTGTCTCTCATTAACGACGCGTACGTTTATACACATTACTTCCTTTTATCTGATTGACGATTACGAAGATACAAATTTCGTTTTGTATTCGGATGTAATTATTGTCTTCTATATGAAAGTATATATATATATATGTGTGTATGTCGTTTGATTTGATTGTAATTGTGGTTTTGGTGAGGATGTGAGTTTGATTGATTGCTTAATTTATGGTTGAAATTGTAGCTAATAATAGTTATTTTATAACGGGCTATGTAATTACGGTTTTTTTACGTAGGAGCATGCGTGACTAGCGGTTTAATTTCTGTTAAATTATTGATAAATAAAGAGCGTCAATGTTTGTTGACGATTTAAACATATAATTTCTCTTCTATTTATGAGTAAATATTTATTTGATTGATTCCTGAATTATTTGAAAATAAAATTATCTTGGTAATTCGTAGAATCAAGCGAATGCACGAATCGGGTCTGATCAAGAAATGGACGGTGGAAAAGATGCCGATGAAGGACAAGTGCTGGGAAGGAATGAAGATGAGCCAGGAAGCAACCAATCACAAAGTTGACATGGGTGATATGCAGGGGATATTCTTCGTTCTCGCCATCGGTATAGACAATTCCTGTTTTGCCGGTTTGCGCAATAACATGATCAATATATTGCTCTCTCTCTCTCTCTCTCTCTCTCTCTCTCTCTCTCTTTTTCTTTCTCACGGAAATTTTGTTGCAGGATTCACGATAGCGGCGATTGTTATAACCGCCGAGTTTTTCTGGCACCAGCGTAAAATCGCCCGAGAGAAGAAACTCGTACGACCGTTTGTATCTTGATGAAGAGGCAATGGTCGATTTTGAACGAGATCAATCAACGCATATGAAAATTGTTTTTGTTATTTGTTTATATGTATATAAAGGATTGTTGTATTGTGGTTAAGGATATGCTATCATTAAATGCTGCGTTGAATTTTATATTTTTATGAGTTTGCTTTGATTTAAGAGACGTCCTCGATGTTGATACTGCAAGGACGGGCTCTGATTTTTTGCATTTGTCATTAACTTTTGAAGATCATTTTTTATTCTACAGTTTCTGCTCTAATTGAATACAATTATTATATAGATATTTATGGGCTGATGTAAATTGAACAAAATAAATCATTGTATCTAGGTAATAAAATTTTACAATACTCGGAAATAACTGTTAAAAAATAAACAATCAAAGTTCTACAATATTTTGTGGATTTTATTCGTTGTATCTGTAGGGCCAGTGCAATAAATGAGTGACTTAAAAAAAGATCAAAATTATCTCTTCGAATTTTGCGTCAAAAGAATTCAGTCGTATGTAAGTATAGGCCACTAACATTGTATTATACTAGAATTATAGTAAAAAAACGGCCCACGTCAAACTATTTTTCTCCCTTTCAATTTGTGAACTTTCTATAACCGATTCTTCTTAGGTTTCTTATTCCACCTAAGAATAGACCCTAGTTATGAATAGACTGAGAGATCAAGTATAAGCTTGTTTATGCATATGCTTAAAGAATGAACTATAGAGTTACATACGATGAATATACGTATAATTGTTATAAGAGAATTATTTTTTATGTATGAGTATACGGTTTTGATTAATGGCAAATAATCAAAGAAATATCTCAAAGTAAGGAAATTGAATGAGAAGAATGCATCCGTTCTCACGAAAGACGAAAATAAATCTCACGATTAAATAGATATAAAATGATGATTATAAAGAGTTTATTACAATGTTCATCATTGAGCTTTTAAAAGTTATTGTAGTCAAATAATTCTAGAAAATCGAATAATGAATGTAAATCAGGAAAAATACCTGAATGCCAATAAGTAATATATACGTAATTGTATATGCAGATGGCGACATCACCTACCAAAAAAAACTAAGCATTTTAAGTACCAAATTATAAGCGACTACCAATCACTGCAACCCACAGAGTTGAAAAATCAATGAATAATTCTCATCGAAACCAAGATCAAATCCACCTCTGCAATCACAATCGATTGCACTCACTTTACCTCATCTCTCCTCCTCCACACCACCAAAACCTCTCATAGACAAACTCCAACGACCACGAGCATCACCATTTGCACACTTGCAATGTACACACATACACTTCTCTTGATCGGATAAAAGACCTCTTATATGCTCTCTCTCTCTCTCTCTCTCTTGCGTCCCAATTACATGATCCTCCATCCGCTTAAAGAGTCAAGAAATCCAAACGGGGAAAGAGTCTCGGGGAATAATAAAAAACGAGCGAATGACGATTTACGGGTGGGAGAATCATTATCCGTGCGCGCGTGCGCGCGCGTTACGCAATCCTGCCTCGAGGGACTTTTACCTAACGTAACGAGAAAGGAAGGGGGATATAAACAGGTGGAAGACAATAGTCGTAGTTGTCGCTGTTGTACCGCACGATATAATTGTCTATAGGCGCACGCGCGCACGAGCAAAAGAGTATAAGAGTTGGAGAGTCGATTGATAGGTTGTTAGGTTTTATGGGAGATTTTAGTCGCGGTGATGAAAGTTGATATCTCTGGCTTTCAAGAGAGAGGGAAATGGGAAGTTTGCACGTACTTTTTAGATGCTATGGAACGGAAAATGATTCGTGACGATCGATTGATCGATGAACGACGAGGTGGTAATGATTTTGATAGACAGTGAACTTGGGTTTAACTGACGTCTTGATTAGAGACTATGGTGCAGTAATTTTTTAAACAATGCAGTTTGAGATTGATTTTGACGAAGCATCGAGTTAAATTTATAGATGAATTCTTTAAAGTTTCGCAGAGTGTTATATTAGCTCCTTTTATTTTCAAGCTAACTATAATTGTATATTTTTAAATTGTCAACTCTTTAATAACTCTATCTAAGAGGATATACTTGATTAAGAAACAAAAGCTATCGTTACATCTAACAATCCACTGTATACACATATACGGCCGCAAAGACAAACTCCGTAAACACAGGATGACACAACTTTGTAATCTCCAAACATTTCTTAAAGGAACTTCTACAAAACAAGACTGCTTTTCTCTCTTTTTCTCTCTCTCTACGAAGCGTTTCGCCGAAGAAGAAAAGGCAAAAATTACAGAAAAAAAAGGTACGCGCGCAGGTAGTTACACTACGGTTTACTTCTACACGGTGTGCGGATGAAAGCTGCGAGCACTGCAAACTATAACGCACGTCTTTTATCTCCCTTTGTTCCGAAGTTTAAGGATCGAGCAAGAGAGTCCGAGAAGAGAGAGAGAGAGAGAGGATATTCAGCACGCAATGAAACAGCAAACTTCTTTCTTCTTGTCGTCCCCGCCTCCTTCTTCTCCTAAACGAGAAAAATGTTTACAGTGCATTGTGTATATTTTCACCTTCGAGGAAAAACTACGCGCAACTATGGTATATATATATATATATATATATATATATATATATATGCGATAGCAGTAAAAGGTCCCGTAAATTCTGACCGAACGAACGGTGCTATATAAGAAAGAAAAAAGAAAAGTGTCGCGCGATTGCACGGCAAGTGTATAGAGTATATATATAATACACGCCTACGCAAAGGAAATTGAATAAGTTTGGATTTCAGAAAGGGGAAAGGGTTAAAGATAGGAGACTGCTGACCTACATAAACGTTACACAATAGAGAGAAAAGTACCTTTCGATTGATTGTGCGAAAAGTCGAGGATCAATTAGCGCGCCGCATGCATTGTGTTCTTCGTGGTGGAAGGATATGCGCTTTATAAAAAGGAAACGTGTGTATACGGGAATATATGTTAATTTAATGGACCGCTGCGGCGCATTTTTTTTTAATTAAGCGTTGGTGTATAATGAAGTTGATGTGTTTGAGTAATGAGAGGAGCGCACGTGTAGATGGAAAAATTGCGTTTAGTTCAGCGTTAAATCAATATACTACATTGAAATTACTTTTTTTTTATACGTATACTTCAATTATACAGCATTGCCTTGGATCCATACAACTTTTAAAAAAAAAGTTAGTTTCTCTGTAATACGCATTAAGGCCGCGATATATATATATATATTTGTATTTACCTCCACCCTGCGCGTATCATAATTTCCTGCCCCACTTATGAAAAAAAAGGAAACAAACACGTATACACACATACAAAGGAGTACTTATATACATCCACGTGAAATTAAAAGTTTTCCTTTTTCATCAACGAGGCAAATTTAATTAGCTCGTTGCCTCAGCCGTCTCATCTGCCCGGCGATAATTGCGCTTGAGTATAAGAAAAGAGAGAGAGAGAGAGAGAGAGAGAGAGAGAGAGAGAGAGAGAGAGAGGGTCGAGTTCGGATTTGGACGTAGAGAAAATTAGTTCACAACGATGGTGTATGTATGTATATAGTGAAGCAAGTGCCCGAGGATGTACACAGGTATGTATATACGCGAGCCTTTGTGCGAAAAAAAGTATAAGCAGTCGAATGCGCAGAGGTAGTTGTATAGTCGCATACAAAGTTGTTGCTGTTGTTGTTGTTGTGTTCTTGTGTAATGGATAATTGCTTGAATTGCTATAATTTCTCCACTAAAAGTTGCCGCGTGGGCATGGGTTGTTTTCTAAATTTAACTATGTACTTTTTAGCGAATACTTTTTCTTTTCATCAAGAATGCCAACGTTTACTCTCAGCAAAACTATTATAAAACGTTATACGTAAAGATTATTCAAGTTAATAAAAATTTATTTTTCTACCCAACAGTTCCCACTAAAAAATCACTTACCCAGACCCTGAAATCCTACCATGCAAATCGCAGTACACAGAGAAAAATGTAGTAAAAATTACAACTAATTATTGGTAACTTTTCTTACCCTATAAATTTATGTCAATTTTTACTATGAATTATAGCAATTCTTTTGGGTATTGCTATAATATACAATCAAATATGGCAATTTTCACTACAATATATTTATCCGCTTATCAATCCAATCCTTCGTAACACCCATCCATCCAAAACGACCCTCCCAATACCAAAATCCCCTATCACCGCGATATCCATCTCTCTCATTCTTTTTCTTCCAGTTACCAGCCACCTTTGTGCAAACTAAAAAAAAAAAAGAGGCTATATTGCGCGCACAAGAAGCAGCCTAATGGGCGTGACGAGAGCGGGGTTATCCACCGCTAGCGAGGAGAGCCTCATCGACGACCTTGCCCATAGTAGCAGTGGTATAAGCTATACGAGCGGGGGAAAAATCCGCGGATCTTTTCTCGGCAGGGCCCCGCGGTTGGTTACTCAGTCCCACGCCGACGCGCGTACTGACCGATAGTGTCGATCGTAGGAAGAACAAGAGAGTGAGAGAGAGATTGAGAAAAACGGTTGGCTGAGTCTGAACGGTGAGATTAGGTTCGTTGAGTTTGGATATATGGGTTTTGGTACATTTCTGAAAGGAAATTTGTGGTTGAAAGCGGTTGAGTAAAGTTTTAAGAAGACGCGTGCGGTTATTGTAGATTGTGGGCATTGATTTGGAAAGATTGTAGTTCGAAAATTCAGTAAAGATATTGTACATTGAATTGTTGTTGTTTGGGGAGATAATTTAAAATTCGTAACATTGTTATTTTTCGTTACTTTATAGGTATTTTATACATGATAATTTTCCAAAGACCGTAAAATATCGAAAGTTTCGTTTCAAATATAATCGCAGAGACACGTTTGGAAGTACCAGAATAAACATATCCATTCGAATCCAATAAATCCTACCCCCGTTTCAGTGTATATATATACATGCGCGTGCGCGTTAGTGTGTGTGGAAGTGCGACGAGCCATGGAAAGTTTTTAAGAGCAAAGTCGAAGGGATAATATATAAGGAGGCAAGGACGGAAAAACTCAAAGAAGAGAGAAAGAGAGGCAGAAAGAACGAGCGGAGGAAAAACAGGCCACAGGTGAAAAGGAATAAAGGATGGCCGGTCGTGTGTCATGGATGTTCGGCCTCCTAGCCGCGGGCTGCTATCTACTGCCACGTAATTCAAATTTACTATTCGATAAAGTTCTGCTTTGGTTGGGTTTGAAAAATAACTGCTGGTCGGCTGACGATTACATTTTTATAGCGGGGGAAATTTTTTACAAACGGAAATTTTGTTTGAAACTATTTTTTTTTTAATTGTAAAGTAATAAATTGTCACGTTTATAATTATTATTTAAATATTTTAAACGTTGTTATTGTTATGTATATACAAATTATTTGGAAAATTTAACTAAATTTATAAATTCTCGTGCATGAAATTTTAATTAATTTAAAAGTACAAATTCTTTCTTGTTAAGATAAAATGATTTTATTTTTAAACTGTATATTAATAAGTCAAAAATATAATGACAATTCTCTTTATCGATCGAGAAAACGTCTAAATTAGACTGTGTAAAGAAACACTTTTACTCTATGATATTTAACTAAAAATTTACAATTAACTTTCTTACGTTATACCGCGCGAAAAAACCGCCATTAGCTTCTTTGTTCGCAAGTCAATATTTTCTCCAATCACCGCGACATTCTTTCAGAAATTACATCATTCGCAAACAAAACGAGATCCTATTAAATCAGATTTGGGTTATTCAAACGGTTTGCGTTTTACGAGGCATGAAGAAAGTCATAAGTTCCGGATAATTAAATTCTAAGATTTCTGTAATTGTCAGGTTAAATGTAAAAATTACTCTTCAACCAGGTTTTCAAAAGCAGCCAGTGATTACTCGGTTACAGTCTATAATTTATTCGGTAAATATCCTCCACGTATATATAGGTATATGCAGAAAACTGCTAAATATCAACGTATATAAAATTTAATCAACCACCATAATATATAAAACAAGCCAAATTGTTTCTTTAATATCTCGACCGAAAATCTGAAAATCTATTAAGCAAAAATAACCACGATGTGGAAGTCGGCCTTATCTTTACCCGTAAATCCTAATGATACATAAAAGAGTAAACAGCATACACGCGCAGCGAAGATCCCAATCAAAAAATTGACTTGTTAGCTACTACCTCTACGCGAGAGCCTAACTTGCCTCTTTCTCAAAATTACTTGGCCACTTATTGTACAGCTCTGTACATCGCGTATATATACAGATATACATACGTATTGCGTACGTGCAATTAACCAGTAGCCTTCCGATGGTAAGATTGCACAATGCCAAGGCGTTTTGCTGCCCTCCCCCACTAGCGATAAATCTCATCATCCGCGTCATTTGCTTCTTCTTCTTCTTCTTCGGACGAAGAACCTTTTCACATCGAGGGAGAATCAAATGCAACGCGGGGATAAACGTAATACGACGTGATCTTGTTGGAATGGGAGATATAGAGAATAGTAGTCGACTTTCATGTAGATTTTACTCTTGCGTCGTCTTTTTCTCTGAGGACTCTATAAATCTAATTCGAGATTTTACTCGCAATCGCGAAGTCGAGGTGGATCAAAGCCAAGTGGTGATGCGAGAATTTTTTTTTTATGAGGAGATAGAAAGAGAGAGAGAGAGACTATTAAGGATAAGAATCATGCATTTTTTTCGAAAAGGGAAAAATGTATTATTTAATTTCAAAGCTAATAACGCAAATCTCTCGGTATTATTGTCAATAATCAATGCATTAGGAATACTTTATTATATTAGACGTTTTATAAAACGTACATAAAGTACCGCGACCTCGCCACAGTTACTTTTTTCTTCAGAAATTTCCCGCACTCGTAAAATCCTATACACATAATTATCTTTTATTTCTAAATTAACAACCACAATCCATCTGCCTACCCGACACCTCGTGAAACCTCTGCTCCTAAATAACTCACCACCAACTCCCTCCTTTATCAACTTCCACCTGCGCTCACTCCCTTATCAGTCTAGCGCGAGCTCCCGTTATATACATTGCGTAACATTCACAGACACTGTAAACATATACGGCGCGTCTTCGCGTTCGCGTAATTAGCACCGGTGTGAGAACTTTTCTAACCGCGAACGCTATATTGAATGTGATTATTAATTTTTTCTTTCCCTCTCTCTCTCTCGTTCTCTTCGCTATGAATACACTGACAATAAGAGTCCACGGTTTTTGTACGCATTGCAGTACTCATACGTTTGTGTCTGTATATAAATATATATTTATATTATGTATGTTTATGTAAATGCGAGAATGAAATTGGCGCACTTGAACCTCATGTCCGCCTGTGAAACGCGTACGAGTTATTTATGCGCGTGGGCGCGGATTGTATGGAAAGCAGGAGGGAGGACTCAGTTTTATTGCTGGCGTATAAAAAAAAGAAAGAAAGAAAGAAAGAAGAAGCAAAGTTTCCTACGAGCGTTGTATAAAAGGGAGTTTGTTCGAATGTGATTTCAGTGTGATTTGAAATCGATATGAGCTTTGTTAACGAGGTTTTTCATTGTTCGAGGTATGCGAAACTTGCATAAAACCAATATTTTCCTATATAAAGTTTTATTGTTCAACAGTTTCTTATTTACTTTCCAACTGCGCGGTGATTATAATTGTAGTAGGCGGGAAATGTTTTATTTAAATGTGAAATTATTATTCGCGTAATTTTACGTGATGTGTATTTTTTCCTTTGTTCTTCTTTGATAAACAAAGGAATGATTATGACATTTTTATTATTATACACGTTAATAAACATAAACCGAGTAATATAAAATGCAATCTGCTCGTTGCAAACTTTATAATATCTAATTATAGCTATATTTTTCGCATTAGCTATAAGCACATACTATTTACACTGATTAAAAGTGACGCTTAGCAGATTTTTGGATACCAGCATAGAGTGTATATATACAAGAGAATTAATGTCCCAACAAGATGTATCTTGTCGACGCATCTCGTTACCGTAAATCATGAGCTTCGGTAGCTTTCAAGCTACCGGCAATTTTGAATATTCTCACGCACCTTTACAACACCTCATCGCATATTCCAGTAGTACATATACATATAGTACACAAATTCAGGAAGTCCTTAAACAGATTCTAATCGAATACAATGTGTACACCTATCCTGTCTAACGAGTCAGTAACCGCTTTAATTGCTCGTATAGAGCGTTTGATCATTAAGCTTTCAGATAGGAAGAAGTATTTATTTCGCTCCTTTTGCAAATTATGGCTCCATTCGACGGCGTTTATTGCGCGAATCGGAAAGGGAAGTAAACAATAAACCGTAATAATGGCTTGAAATATCTTTTATTATGTATCACTCTTCGCGCAAACTAATTATTATACCAGGGTTAATAATACACGCTAAAACTATCCGACGTTTTCACTGGCTATTAAATTTATTTTTAAAATAGATATCGAAACTATATCACTTAAATCGATTAACGATCCGTATAGACATAAATGAAACAACGAAAGTACGAACTTCTATACAATACAATCACGATATCCTTCGTTTTCTAAAAATCTCATCAACTTTCTCATTACTGTATACCTTTAGCTCCATTACCAGCTTACGGCCATTATCACGACGCACAGTCGTACTACCAAGCTTGGCACCGTGTCCGTCCGCCTATACCCCGGCGACCTGTTGAAGCGATGGCCGACGTCATCAATGACCTTGGTGTACGCATCCTGCAGCAGTACGTGGAGCACGGCAACGTGGCATTCTCCCCCGCTGGTGTTGGTTTCATCCTCTCTGCATTGTACGAGGGATCGTCAGGTCGCAGTCGTCAGCAGATTGTCGACTGTCTAGGGTTACCGCATGAGAGGAACATCGTGAGGATCGGCATGAGGGATATCCATCGGAGATTGAGGGTAAGGATGAGGCGAGCACGTGGTATGTACGATGGTGTGCTGCCGAATGGCGAAGATGATACGGAGTTTCTAGAGAAGGATAGAGAAAAGATGATGGGGAAGGGTTTGGGGAAGTTGTTAGGAGGATATGTGAGGATGATGGAAGGGGAGGGTGGTGAAGGTGGGGGAGTTAACTGCCAGGAGATCAGGAGCGTGGTTAACGGGGTGATGAGTGAGGGAGAGATGAGGACTGTGAAAGAGAGACTGCAGAATGAAATGGAGAAAGCTGAGGGACCTGCGCAGAGGATGGGCAGGGGACTGATGGATGTTTTCAGGGGTATCGGAAGGTTCATGTGGGTTAATCAGTTTACTTAAATATATGTGTACTTATTTTGTTATTGTTAATAGCTTTGTTTCATTATTTCTTCGTTATACGTAGACTCTGTTTTTGTGCATATACTCTTGTAAATATAGTTCCTATATGTGCGTGACTAGCATTCACTGTAAATGTGCTTATACTTCTTTCCATCAACATCTATTGTAGATATATATTTACGCCTATAGTAACACAAAAATTGTATCACTCTTGTTCTTAATATGACTCAGGAAATATCATACAATTTTTATTATAATAAAGTTATTCGTAAACTGAACTCATAATGTGCATTTTTCTTCATTATCATCTGAATCATTACTGTTGTACATAATTAAAAATGGACCACTCGTCCAATTTTAAATATTTAATATAAAAAGATTAGCTAAAAGTATTATAGACTACTAAACTTATGTATCAATTGCCACGACTATGTTTGAAATGTTATTCCTTCTCAACACACCAACCACCATATTATCTTTACACTATCATTACATCATCCTTTCTTTCTTTCTTTCATTCATCTTCTGATCAACCTCCACCAATCCTCATTCTACAACCCACCCAATTTCTCCTCCGCAGACTTACCTCAACCCGGACGGCTTCCTGGGCGGTCTGAACCTCAACCGCGAGAACACGACGTTGCGCTCTGACTACGAGAACATTCTGCGTTTCTATGGCTTCGATCTGACCATCGATCTGTCCAACTTCACGGCAAATGCATCATCAGGTAACTTTGGTCTGAAGAGTTCCATGACTACGACGCAATCGCCTTCGTCGCCGATCATGCAGGGGACGACGACCACGACTACTGCACCTGGACAAATGACAACGACAATGTCTCCGAACATGATGATGTCGGATGGAACACCAGCGCCGGGAACGACGCCGCCTGCTGATATGACGGGTGGTACGGCAGGTTAGTAAATTTAATTTATCCGCATAGTCATCTAAGTTCATGAGAATTAAATTTTTCTTGACCGTTTCTGCAACATTAATTGAAAATATTACGTTCCCAAAAATCAGCAGCAACAATGATCACGAACGGGGTGACAATGTCAGCGGCAGCAACTGCCGCTACTACTACAACAACTCCAGCGACTACGGACACAACGACAATCGACACGTCAGTGGTCATCATCTCGACGACTCCAGCTGTCACAACAACTGGAGGAGGAGCTCCAGCTGCCCAAATGGCTACCACGACAACCAATGCGCCCATTATGACAATGATGCCCGGAGCCCCTGTGGGCATACAAGCCGCAGCTACTATTATGACGACAACTGGCGCGCCTACAACTACGCAACAGTAAGTTTTATTTTCTTCAAAATTTAAGGTTTTATAGGAACGTTGGATGTTGCTTTTGAGAATGGCGCGAGGTTTTTTTTGGATATAGAAGAAAGAATGGCAAATTTATATAAAGTGTATGGTTATAGTGATTTAATTTACAAGATCATAAAAGATTGCGAAATATGTATGCGTATTGAAAATCTCGTACACTCATTTAGAATGAATAGCACGGGTCCCTCCTTCAGGCTTCATCTATACTTGCTTTCAGAGCGCTCCCGCGCTCCTTGATATTATACTAAACAATTTAATAATAACGTTTTTGCAATGTGTTAAATTAGTTTTTAAAATGGTTGGAAGAGACCTATATAGCTTTAAATGTTTGTTCAATTTAGTTTTACAACGTATAATTTAAAATAAAAAATATCTATGTTTTTTATTACACTAACTGATTTCCATTAGGCCAACGACAACTGGAGCTCCAACGACAACTCGTGCTCCGACGACAACTGGTGCTCCAACGACAACTGGTGCGCCAACGACAACTGGCGCGCCAACAACCATGATGCCGAGCACGAACGCAGCTCTCATCTCCACGACTCTCCCTCGCAACCCAACCCAAATGGCCCAAGGTAACCTCGCCTTTTTATCGGGCAGCGGAATGACAACCACAGAAATGCCTACGTCCACGATGATAATGGACACGACAACGATACTGAGCGGCTCTGATACGACAACGATACTGAGCGGCGCTGAAACGACGACAATGCCGAGTGACGCTGAAACGACGACAATGCCGAGTGGCACTGAAACAACGACGACAGCCGATGACATCGCAACCGTCGCTGCTCCAACGATCGCCACGATACCCGCATTGGTCAGGAGGCGTCGTGGAAGGAGGAGGAGGCGTAGCAGCGAGTATTTCTCGAACTATCCAGGTGAGCAAGAATTCGATTATGAAAAAATAGGGGTTGTCGAGTTGAGAAATTATAAAGGTGTATGTAAGTTTATCTGATAGGATTAGTTGAGATGTAAGGTTGACGGAGGGTTATGTTCGCGAGGGAGCAATAAAGTGGTGCAATTTAGTTTTTGATGCGAACCGCCTTATCGTGGAAGAGGTAGCAGCGCTTGAAGGGATAATATTCCAATTTATTCAGACATTGAGAGAATAAAGGCAGAGTTTTAGGTGGCATTAAATTAATGCTATGAATCTTTTAGGAGAGAAAAATTATGCTATTTTATAATACTGGGATGTGAAATATGTTGAATTTCGTCGCAAACTTTTATTCAGTATATAATTAATAATTTCAAAGGTAAATGTCACTGATGCTTTTATATATACTAAATATTAATCATTAATCGGGATGAATTCCGGTAATTAAAGTGGATAGTAAAATTTAATAAGAGGAATTATAATAAGTTCATAAATAACGTTTAAATTTTATATAGAATAATTGTCATATATACAAGCTCAGTTTTTATGATTTAATCCTGTTGTTATAAAAAGCGAAATCCTCATAAAGTTTATCGCGAAATTAGGTGAAAATATTCAATATTATTTTTGCTACGCATTTTTAAGTATAAGTGAGTCATGATAAAAAAATTTTTAGGTTCTCTATATAAATACGTTGAGAAATAAGTAGTTAAGCTACTTCGTACCTTTCTTTAACGACAAATGATTTAAAGCTGGAACGCAATGTTGTAAAACCAATAAGAATCCATCGAATCGTGACTAATCCTTTCGTTTACGATTCTTTTTAATACGTTTGTCTATAACGTTTAAGTGAAATACAATACATTTTCGTATACCACCCACAAAAAAAGGACATTTTATTAGTTCTATTTCAAATCGAAACAGAAATTCGAATTACCAATAAATAAAAACACACCTTTATATCCACAATTACACTGAACCGTAACAAACCTTTACAATCACCCGAACCTCAATAAAAATAAACTTCTCACAACCAAACGTTCGGTCGCATGGGTGATATATATACTTGCTATCACGTCACGCGCGATTGACGTAGCTGGAGTGTAGCTTGTTTGTCGATTGCTGGTCTTGCGTATAGCATCTGCATTTTCGTCTTGCGGCGACTACGAATCCGAGCAGCTGTTACTCCAAATTGACTATGTCTCTCGGTACTCGCATTTGGTTAATACGTGCCCGGAATTCACGCTCACGTACATATACATACAGTTACACGATTGTAGTTCGATTAGCCGTCGTCGTGGAGATTGCGATGTATATTGGGTTATGGTAAAAAATAGATCTATATATAGATAAATATAGATCGAAATTTACAAGATATTTTTGTATAGTTTTTCTTTTATGTTGAAAATCATGTTTACATTTTCTATATACGTTCAATTGGCGAATGAATTATGTAACAATGAACATTATCGGGAGGAAACGAAAGAAAGAGTACATTTCATTCGATGAGTCGACGAATCGTCAGCAGCAACGTTTCTAATTAATCAAACGTCTGACAATCGGATTTCCAAATGAATAGCAATTTAGATTGTGAGAGCTCTGGGCTTGTCTTCAATACCATCTATGTATGTATAGACAGTCTTCGTCGGAGTGGCGCCAAGATAGCCAAGATATAACAAAAGCTACTGTTTAACGGACAATGACACAATAATTAGAGCACGGGACTTGGAAGGTACGATACGTGAGGTAGAAAGAAAGGGTGGGAAGAAGTGAGAGGGAGTTTAATTTTACGCTATTGCAGGTACATTTTCTGTCATTAGAAAAACTAACACAGAAAATATGGTTAATATAATAAGAAATCAAAAGAAAATCTATATACTTTAGCAGAGCCATATACATGCCAAATATATGGTAAGCCTTAACCTTGACGCACTTGATACTCCCGCGTCAATGCTCATTCATTTTACAACGCTTTTCTACTACCAAATCTATACAGAAAACTCGAAAGCTCATTAGTCTTCATTTTTACAGCAAACTCGGAAAAATTTTGAATACGTATTTCGAATGTTCAAAACTTTTTGTTGACGTCACACGTATCTTTATGTTCCACCATCAATTTCGTGATGCGTATAATAGTCGTGACATAGAACTCGATTCCACTCGGAAATTTCCCCTCTATATACATGACAATAATTCAATCTTAAATTACAATCCTACATTCTCTACTATTCCAACTCGACTAATCAATGACCACGCGAGCAACAACAACAACAACAACTATCAATCGATTAAGCACTAACGATGATCGATTCTTATATAGACGACGGCTTGTGGATGCAGGACCTGGACATCTGGGCTGACCAAGCTGCCCTACCTACCAACGTTCGTGACGCTACAGATTTGCAGTTCCTGGTGAACGGTTGTGAGGTAGCAACTGTGCCTGCGGCTTCATATACAGCAGTATTGCCCTTCGCCTACTTCCCTTCATTGAAGGCTGTCGCTCTTGAATTCCCGCTGGACGTAAGCAAATAAAAAAGAATAAGTGTAGCCTGATTATATACTTAATTGTTCAAATGTTTCGATTTCTTTATATTCATAAATGATGTATAAATATAAACATTTTATCGATTGCTTTAGGATTAAGAGTAACGTATTGGTAATCCAATTGACTGTTGATTGGAATTCGAGTTATAATTCTTGCTAATGGGATTTACGATTGTTAAATATTAATGGCGATTTTGCACGTGCCACGCGCTCGTACTCTCACAAGCTTTATCCCGGTCAAGGAATTGGGTCAGCATGATTTCGAAGGAAGAGCTTTGTAAAGGAAAACTTCTTGAAACGCAAACGAAGCTCTGTATATTTTTTACTCTTTCATTTTCTCGCGAATCTCTCTCTCTCTCTCTCATTTGGACTTGAAATTTATATTCATCATAACATTTTTAATTGAAGTCCAACGAATCTTCTTCTCAAATTACGTTATCCAATCAGCAACTATATATAAACAACTTTTTTTCTTTAATAATCATTTTATTTCGCGTTCTGACGTCAAGCATTTCTCAGAAAAGTAATTTATTCTCCTACTCTTATTTATTGCAAAAACCAAATCCTTACTTTTTCTTAATCAAATAAAAAAAAGAGAAGTAGAAATGCAGAAGCTTCTTGTACGTTTTAGAACCCACGGTACAACGTGTTGCTGTTCCTGCCGACGGAACGCGTTGATACGGGACGATTGGCGCGTGAACTTGCCGGACAGAATCTTAGGTTGCTACGTCGACATCTGCAGCCTACTTGGGTCAGGGCGACTATACCATCGTTCATGCTGCGTGGGTTCGTCACGCTCACGCCATACCTGCAGCGGGTAAGTGCACTACTTTTGGTCTAGTTTTTTTTTGTTAATTTTTATTTTCGTTTGATTTAGAGATTGGGAATTGAGGGGTTTTAAAGTGAATGAGTATATTTTTCACATTTTGTTGTTAAAAGGGCTTAAGTCCATTTTTTGGGAGATATTGAGAAAACTTTTATTTCGGGCTAAGGAAGGATTAATTCATCTTTTAAAGCCATAAAGTGTATAAGAATACTGTTGCCCGTAGAAAAAAAAATCACAATTATAAGAAGATTTAAGTTTCTCGCGTGTGTTAGAATTTAGCAAAAAGGCTTTTAAGTTTTTAAATTTAAAAGGGTTTAAATGAATTTCGGTTCACTTTTTTCAATCTTGATTAAAACTGAAAAAGGCACGTTAAAAGGCATAAAAAGACATTATTTAAAGTCATTTAGACTGCAATATCTCAAAATCTTGTACAAGGGACTTAAGTCCTTTTGACTTGCTACCACAGAAATATGAGTTGATTTATATTTCATGAAAATGTCAAATACGCGATTATTAGTACCGAACATGAACTGCATACAGATGCTATATGCATGTTTCTCTTATTTCCTCACAACATAACCGCATATTACAACGAACAACCCACATTGCCTTTAACGAGCTACTCTTAAACTTTTATCACATACTCTTACCGACTTCTCCCCTTTAAATGTACGAATCATATTACATTAACATCCACGCAACCATTACTCCCCCTTTCATTCTTCCGCCTGTATTACGAGAGAAAAACAACAACCTCTCCCTATTCTTCTTCTTCTCTCTCTCTCTCTCTCGAGATTTATTCCTTTATTATCCCCCCTAAATGAAATAACTTCTATCCCTTCCGCGCTGTCGCGTCGCTCGTTCGCGTGATTCTTCGGTTTTTCGCATGGCCGAAATCGCAAGACGTATATATATACACGCAGGGTCGATTCGTGAAAAGGAAATAGTAATTGATGTCGATTTGATGAAAACGAATAGGTCGATCGTTCATTATCATTTATTACCCTCGGGGTCAATCGTTACATAGATGTATACACGTTGTTTATGTGTATGTCGAGGTGTATGTGTATATGTAGTATAGTGAGAGGTATGTATAGTCGATTCTCTTCTCTTGGTTCTTCTTCGAGGGAGATTTATTTATCGAGCCTATATAAAGACGAGCTTATTCATGAGGGTATTATGCTGTTTTTCTATTGCGAATTTGCTTTTCGTGTAAATTTATACTTTTAGCGGAGACTGATATGTTTTCGGGCGTTTTTTTTTTGTTTTGCTTTCTTAGAAGGATCAGTAATGTATTTTGTTTTTCTTAAAGAAAGAAATAAATAAATCATAAAGTTATAAAGGTTTTAAAAAAGTCTTATTAGAAAGGCAAATGTTAGAATCGAATATTTTGAAAATTTGATTAACGTAAAAGTTACTTTCAAACAAGGTTGTAATAGTGATTTAATATCTCGTAACTTTCTCTAATTCGACAACATGTATGTCGTTAACAAGTAAAACTAGAACCGTTGAAATTCAAGTCGTATTATGCGTATGTATAACAAGGTATCAAAGAGGTGAACTTAACGATACGTTGCAAACTGGATTAAACCTATATATATATATATATATATATATACGCGTACTGCTCATGTACATCGAAAGTAAACACGAGGCCAAAAAGGAAACATGGGAAACACAATTTTCGACATTAGTCGCGCTTGTTAGACTTGGAAGTATCATACTCACTGTGGACCGCAAAACCATGACCTCATGGCGATCCACCTACTTCTACATGCATTGCAGCTAACAAGATGTATTCGCTATAGAAACGAAAAGTATATATATATATATATATATATATATTCATTCTTTAACTTTTACTGTTAAAAGTAACTCTTGATTTATTAACGTGCGTGGGTTAAAATTAAATTAAATACTGCATTTATTATTTTTACCTATCCAACTATAGTCACCCTTAAACCCGATGATTTTCACATTATATTTTTACACTCAATAGCCTCTAAACCCTACATTACACCACAACAAACCACGCCATCTTCTCTCCCTCACATAACGCACTTTCCTTCATCAACCATATATGTATATATACAGGCACGCCTACCGCTCAACACGTGTGTTCACAGTATAACGTCCCCGAAGACAAACGACCCCGTCTACAAGCTCCCGTGGCGCGTGTGAGAGAATCGCCTCTACTTACGTCCGAGCAACGAAATTAATTACCTTACACGTATGTGTGTGTGTGTGGTGTCTGTGTATATATATATACATATACACCACTAGCAGCGACCGACGCTTTGAGAAATTATCCCTCGCGATGATATTGCGAGTTTCGCACGCCCCCGTACGCATGTAGCAAGGTATAAGGGGAGAAAAATTAATCGCGCAAGGGGTTAAAGGGGATAATGGAAGCGTTTGCCAACGGCGGTGATGCGAAAGGGAATATTTTCCAATTTCCCACAGGTGTGCACGCGCGTGGGATTAATGATGAGGGAGGAGGGGGGGGGGGTGTAATGGGTTGGTGAGATTATATAACACGCAGGGATTATTTTGGCTGTACTCTTTGTCGTGTTTGCAGGTGAATAATGGTGAGATGGTATGTGTATATAAGACACGTTGGTCTTGGGGACGATGGTGGTGATTTGTTTTTAATTTTTTTGTCGTTGATGTAAATAAAGAGAGTGTAGTGAGGTGTTAATGGTTATGTAAGTGCATAAAGGAATATTTTTATGCTAAAATCTATAGCTATATAAATGTACAGACTTTATTTGTCATTTTACAATGTTACTTCTTTTCAATACCTCGCTTCATCTTTTTTATCATCTATACCTTTTTGTATGTTAAACCGCGGCTACTTTGAATTGTTGATATTCCTTTATTTCAAAACCACTTTGTACTCTTAAAATACTGAAAATAGACGCTTCCCGGGGACACATAACTCAAAGCTTTGACAAAAAAGTTATTTCCCTTGAGGTAAGCTGCTCTCGCTATGACGCAAAGGGTTAGCATAGAAATTTCATTTGCCTTAGCAGAGACAATTCGTTTCTCATATTCTTGCAACTTTTAAAAAACAGTTTCCATCGAATATATATACGTATATAAGTAACGCGTTCGCGTATATTTCTTTTTGCCTCATAATCTACAGATATTTCACGTGCATCAATGACGCGCCGTATCGAGCACATTTGCATGAACCACCACGACGTCTCATTTGTAACCATCCGCCGGCCGTCGATTCTTCAATGTCTCTGAAACGAACACGATTCTACCTTTTCTCCTATCTCGCCTAATTTCCGTTAGGAATAAAAAAAAAAAATTCTCTCTTGGAAACCCCGACAGCTGACGTCGTGTTTGTTTTTGCGAATGAACGTGTATGTGTGTATGTATAAGTGTCTCGTGTCGTTGATTTGCCTGATTCTCGGACTCAGCGGAGAAAGAAAAGCAATGGCGTTATATACGAAGGAAGTTTGACCCAATTCCAAAGCTCTTTCTCGTCTCTCTCTTTCTCTCAGGGTTTCTCCCCTCCGTGAAATGAGGGAATATTTATTTATCGAGGCGCGACTACGAGCTCGAGATGGCTTTTTTGATGCGCTACCGTCGGAGCTTTAAGGGATGACCGGTTGTATAGGGATGAATTTACTGGTTTGAGACGAGATGCTGCGGAAAAGGTTGGGATTGCCGGTAATACCGAGTACTTGGGGGGTGATTAAGATTTATAGTAGTATTTAATTTTAGCAGATTAGAAAATAAATAGGGAACAGTTGTAGAGTGGTGGTAACATAGATTTTGATATTATAGGTCAAAATTAAAGTACCAAAAAAGAAAGTGATCCTTAGAAGGCCTCCTATAAAGAATGAATTAGTTTTTTAATTATTTTAACAATAAGAAGTTGCTTGGAAAAAAAAACAAAATAAAAATGGTTGGTTTTTCATAATCTCTGACCGTCTTTAAAGAAGCAGTACGAATTATTAAATAAAATATTACATCAATTGTAGAAAATTGATTGTCGTTATAATACTAAATTTTGTAAATTTAATATTTAAAATATCAAGCACGAAATATGTTTAGTAAAATAATATTCTACATCTAACCATAGTTGATCGATGCTATCATATATCACATGCAACTCTTCCCAATGTACGAAAAAAAAACATCAAAAACATTCCAATCAAGTAAAATACATAACTCATTCAATCTCTCTTCTATTATTAAAAATTTCAAACTAAAACAATATCAATGGATCGGTGTTTACCATGGACTATTATTTACCCAAAAGAATAAGAATATTTCCAATAACCACGATGAAAAACGTATTGAAAAAGACAGTACATTAAATCGCAACAATCATTGAATAAACAAGCTATTCTAATACTAATTATAACTATTTTCCCCAACTTATAATTAAAAATACGCAAAATCAACCCTTCATCCCCTACATACACTCTCGAAATCAAAACCCTCATTGTCCTCTTCTCTCCACAGATGGGCATTCGCGACGTATTCGAACCTCGCCTAGCAGACCTCACACCAATGACACCAGACCTCGGCGTGTATGCACGTGATGTACAGCAAAGCATCGCTGTCAACATACGCAACTACATGAAATCCGACAACGGTGCGCCAGGCAATGCCAACAGTATGAACATGGGTCTGAACGGTGGCGCAACCGCGACGAATCCCCTGCGCACAGAGCCGCCACTGGTGCTGTCGCCGCTGGCGCGAGGCAGGGACGCTTATCGATTTTTCCGGCCAGGTGAGTATTGTATGCGAGGTTGATGCTGCGCCTTGTATATATCATGGGGGTGTGGGTATATGATGTATGGTGGAGTTTGAGATATATTGATGTGTGGAGAAATGGAAGGGCGGAAAAATGTTGTGGATTGAAAAAGAAAAATTAAGCGTTTTGAAAAACGATTGAGGTGGAATTGATTACTGGATTGTTCTTGGATTGTTTTATAAAAATGAGTATGTCAGTGAGTTAACGAAAATTTAATTGAATTAATTGAATAGATTGTCGTGTGATTCTGGGATTGAATATTTCATTAAATCTAACGAATGTGTTTTTCGGTATAGATTTTGGAAAAGATTTTAGCTGAGATACGTAAAGGTTTTCTGCTTATTCATTTGCAATTTTAATTAGCTACGATGAAAATGATTAATTTACTCAATTACCGATTTCATAATGTAGAACGAAAAATCGAAGTAAATGAACAGGTAATGGCGATATAAATCATACAAGATAATTCCGCGAATCTATCACTTAAAGATGCTGAATCATTAATTGTGAGCTAGAATATATCGGAGACTGCAATGCAAGACTCTGTCATACAAATTTTCGGTTAATGTAATATGCGGGCACATCTATTTCCAGAATTTGCTAAATTCATTTCAACACTGCAATCTTTGCATAAGTAAAGGTTTCCATCGTCTCTCAAGTACAAGCGATATTTATGCAAACAAAATTTAAACTTCATTCTCTCGTCTTCGAGTATAAACTTTAGAACCCATGAAAATTTAAATAGATTCCACTCCACTAGAACTTACAAGTTATTCAAGATTTGAATTTCAGCATACATTCGTTGTTATTAATATAACGTAGAATTATTTATCAACGTCAATATACAATTCTATATATTTAAAACGCAATCTGAATATAAAAACTGCATACTTACTTTGAAACTGTTGTATAATTAGACGAACTTGCAAAATAAGAGTCTTACTTCATCTCAGGCATTTCCTCTACAACTCGACCCTATGATTATCCCCTATACTCATTGTTACCAATAACCTTTTCCCATCGATCATCCGTATACCGATAAAAGAAAAAGCCACTCTCGAGCAAACTAAACCACTCGGACGATCCAACAAAATCACTCGAGCCACGAGTTCATCCACTGTCTTTTCCACTTGAAGCTAAACATCTCCTTCCTCTTTTCGCAACACACAATTGCTGCTGTCGCAATCGACAAAGTCGCAATTTGTACGTTGAAGCGTCACTTACGACTCTATCTCGTTCTCTTTCTCTCTCTCCTTCCCTCTCTCTTTCGTCCGACCACACGCAGCTGTTACTACTTGGCTACGCGAGTGTATTCGTAAGCCGCGGGTCAAGTGTAATTTTTTAATCGATGTCGCTACTTTCGGTGAAAGGGTGACAGAGAGAGAGAGAGAGAGAGAGAGAGAAAGAGAGAGTCGGGGGTTATATTTGCGAGAAGAATTTCGGGAGTGGGATAGGAAGCTGAGAGTACTGTTAAATTTGGATGGTTTTGGTGATATGTACGTTAGCACATTAAGAGTTCAAAGATTTAATATGTTTAATAAGGTAAGGTAAACGTTGTAGTGACTCAAAAACGACAGTAAGACATTTTTAGTATTGATTATTTTAAAAGTAGAATTGTGTAAATAGAGTGGATTAAATATTTATTGTAACTCTAAAGAAATGATGTTATATAAGAGTACCAAAGAAATCATAATTTAAATAATTTACTTTCGATATCACGACCAATATTTACATGTATATCTGCAATATTAAATTTACTTTGTAATAATAAATAACATTTCCATTTAGCGCTAACACAATCTCAGAGTGAAGCATAAAATAGAATATTCAGATGAAAGTCATAATAAAATATTAAATCAAGTATAAAATTAATAAATAAAACAAATACTTTGATATACTCATTTATTAAATGGTAATGATAACATGCACGAATTCAAATTGCAATAAATGTTCAATTAACAAAGTGCTGATACCCAATAAACATGGTGACGTATATAATAAAATCTTATTTCTCTTTCAAACCGTAAAACTTCAAACGCAAATAATAATGTTTTCCAGTCCAGTTAAAAAAAAAATTCACACAAAATAGTTTCTGCCTCTGAATTTCCCTCTCGCATCCACCAACATTCTACCTAACAACTATCAAAACCTTTCACAAATCCCCGTAAAACCCTCGCGTCACTTATAACGCCCCGCGTCATCGTATATATACACACATATACGCGCGTGCGTAACCCTCCCTCTTTCTGTCTCGCTCCACCTCAGCATTGACCTACTTCCGGCTGCAATAAATTACCAACCACGCGGGCAGAAAAAAAAGCATCTCACGTTGTATATATACACACACTGTTACTCTGATTTCTCTCAACCAGAGTATAGACGATCATAACGTGCACTTCCGACTGTTTTCACAGGTGGTGCGCGTGGTTGCTGTTTGCGCATACGCAGGTTTGTTGATGAAGGCACATAGCGGTGAGTGCACCGAGTATGTAATTGGAGATGGTACGGGTTGAGAAATGCCGGCGGTTGTTGTGAATATGAAAAGAGAGAGAGAGAGAGAGAGAGAGAGAGCGCGAGAGTGAGAGAGAGAGTGAGAGAGAGAGTGAGAGAGAGAGAGAGTGAGAGAGAGAGGCTACGTTGGGGTTGTGGTATGTACGGAGAGGTATTCGAATGGTTATACTGGAAAATTAAAACGTTGGGTGGTGGTGGTGGTGGTGGTGGTAGATGGGTTTGGGTTATTTATTAATCTGGTTTATAAATGAGAATTTTCCAAGGTATATAGAGGAATTTTTTGAGCTTGCCCTTTGAATTTATAATAATGTTTTGATTGGTTGTTAAAGTAAAAGAAAATAAATGATGAGAGAGGTCACAACAGTGTTTCGTTGAATATAAAATTGAAAATTTAAGTCATAATAATGTATCATTTATTTGCTATAACTGGATATAATTCATTTTATTGAAGATTTAAAATTTACATAAAAAAATAAAAAACAGCGAATAAAGTCTATGTACTCTAAAAAGATATACATTTAAGTAAAGAATAAATCTTTTATCTGACTATAGTTGAAGAGCATTAAAGTTTCCAGATGCTATGTGCACTGCATTTTATAGTCCGCTGTATATACACAGCATTAAGTAACATTTTTATAATGTTGTAACTTTCAGTGCTACGGGTAGTAGTAGCTAAAGGAAAATTTAATCTTAAAAAAGCCAATATTTTCTAAAGTTTAAAAGATATTCTCTCAGCTAAGACGTTTATTTTCCGACGTTTTGTTTGTTACTCAAGTTAAAAGTAACGTACAATTTATTACATAAAACAAACAAAAAATAGTACCTTCATGAAAAATCCTTAAAAAATATAACGAAATCTTAAAATACAAATTATAAATAAACATTTTTAATGTAACCGCACATCTGCGACCTGGAAAATTCCTTCTTCAATAAATTACACAGGCACACAAAAAATAAAAAGTGGTCTGTTCCAGAAGACACATCATCATATCCTTATAAATTTAGAT
>JAYJLV010029779.1:0-30319 GCA_036873485.1 Torymus texanus | reverse complement strand
ACATCTCAAATGTTTTGTTTGGTTTCCAAGGTAATGGACGCGTAGATTTGGAAACCAAACAAAACATTTGAGATGTCTGCTCTCACGTTGGTTTGACGCGAGTCATGTGGACTGTTCGTATCTCCCAACCTGTGCTTTTATCCGTGATTTAGGTATTGCAGTAGCTCCGCTGCATTTGGGAGTTGGTGAGGAGTAAACTGGAAGTAAATGTATGGAGATGTCTTTCTAGGTGCACGGCTTAGCAACGTAACGCTCTCGCAGTTTTTGTATCAGGACGGGACTCTTCGCGCGCTCCTCATCGCATTCCCGGCGCTAACTTTCTCTCTCTCTCTCTCTCTCGCTCTCTCTCTCTTTTACCAGACTTTTCCCATTCATATATTGGGATCTGGTAAAATCATTGGAGAAATCTGTCTTTTTACTGATTCTATAAAAACTTTATAAAGTTTTTATAAAACCATTTCTTTATAAATGTTGTATAAAAATTTTATATGCCTTATTTTATATAATTTTTATAAAAAATTTATAAAATTTTTTTACCTCATAAATAAAAAAATTTATAAAATTTTTTTAGGCTCTTAAAAGCCGATTTTTTATAGAATTCGACATATACATTAAATTTTACTATGTGACATAGCAATTTTTCTTCTATTTTATAGTAAATTTTGATAAGCTTGTGTTAATAATTACTATAAATATAAAATATAAAATAAAAAAAAAAATATATAATAATATAATAATATAATAGTATAATAATATAATAATATAATAATATAATAATATAATAATATAATAATAATAATAATATAATAATATAATAATAATAATATAATAATATATAATTTACTATATATTAAATTTTCCTATAAAGTCAATGAGTCCCCGAAT
This sequence comes from Torymus texanus, assembly GCA_036873485.1. Taxonomy (NCBI): domain Eukaryota; kingdom Metazoa; phylum Arthropoda; class Insecta; order Hymenoptera; family Torymidae; genus Torymus; species Torymus texanus. Next base: position 29,434 of record JAYJLV010029779.1, on the reverse strand, counting down.
TCGTATAAAATATTGTAATTTTTACGAGAATTATATTAAAAATTACATATATATTTCTCTCAGTGTATTAAACTTTTTCTTGTACAATTGATTCCTGATGAGCTACGCTCATAAAATTGATTTTAAACAGCTATAACGTCAAAAATGAACGATTGTTGGCAATAATAAACTGGACAGGAATTTAGTTTATACAAAAGTTGTAGATAATAAAACAAACCTTTTTTTTATTATTAGTATTTGAAGTGTTACAATTTGTGCTCTGGTGAAAATATAAGATTATCCTGAGACGTGCGGTCGTGCCTATAATGTAAAAACGAAATTTGTGGAGTGCCGAGCGCAGCGTTTATTTAAAAAAAATTGTATACAGGGTGTTCAAGAAGTCCTGGTACGGCAAGATAACTCGGCGAAGAAGCATTTTAGATAAAAATGTTAAATACAAAAATTTCAGGATTTTCCCCGGGCTATCCAGTGGTGATCATGACTTTCACCTAGACCTTGACCTAATCCTTAGTCCTGAAATTTTTGTATTTATAACATTTTTCTCTGAAATGCTCCCCCGCTGAGTCATCTTGCGGTATCGGGACTTTTTGAACACCCTGTATATATATATATATATGTGTGTATCAGTGTATGTAAAAAGCTAGGCTACTTTCATCGCTTGCGTGTGAGTACACGCGCGAGCGAGAGGGGCGCGTATTTACCTTCTCTTGGTGCCTCCAGCTTGCCTCCTCTTCTATATCTCTGTCTCACGTTATACTCTTTCTCTCTGTCTAGTTTTTTTCGCCGCCTTTCGCGCAGCGAATCAATCTGCGCTCACGGGGCCAACCCTTGCGCACGATGGGCTACGTGCTGTTGGTGCCTCTCCTCGTGAGTCTATACTTCTTCCTCTTCAACGCGCGCGCGCGCGCACACACACACACACACACACACACAAACGTACTTGTATGCGTTATTCGTATATATGTATAATGTAGACACACTTTACAGACACATGTGTAGTGTGAACTTACGTATATACAAACACGTATGCCACGGGTATATACACAGACATACGATTCTCGGTGTATGTATGAGAGGAGCACGTATCTTTCTCACTAATTTCGTCTCTCTCGTTCAGGCGGGACTCGAAAATAAAAATTAGCACAGCTGAGGCGATGATGATGGTGACTATGCTCCGTGCTATATAGTAGTAGAGCAAATAAGCAGCAGCTGCCTCATGCTACGTTAGCTAGCAACTAGCAGGAAGGTATTATCGACTGGTATAATGATGTGGACGAGTGGATTTTTACAATCGCGACGACGTACTTTACGCACAATGCTCAACAAGTCCATAATCGCGTCTCTCTCTCTCTCTCTCTCTCTCTCTCTCGATAGGAGAGTGAGTGAGAGAACAAGACCCTCGTTACGTTCTTTCGTCACTTCCACTGCACGCACACAAATACACTATACTATATTCGAAGCCTCCGTGGTTTTCGCGATGTGTGTGATACCTCGTGCCTATAGAGGATCGCGATAGAGCTCTCGTCGTCGTCGGCGGACTCCTCCGCTCGCGCGCGACTACTAACCGTCGTTGCTCGATCTGACACTTTTCTCTCGGTATCTCTCGTCGTGGCGGCGCTCGACGAGTTGAATCTCTCTCTCTCTCTCTCTCTCTCTATACCGACGGCGGCGAAAAGCGGCGTCTCGACGCCCAGCAGGCAGTCAGAGCTAGGTATATAATATAATATTCGTCGTTTCCTCTTTGTCGTGCCCGTGTGTGTGGTCTCTCTTTCTCTCTTTCGGACCCTCAGCGTAACTGCGCGCGCACGAACGGTTGCCGACGCTCTAGGGATTTGGGGAACTACTACGCGCAGGCTCGCCCGCGGTCGTCGGCCCCGCCAATCGGGCCGCCATATGCAGCTAGGGACACCTAGCGCCGAGGACTAAATAAAATGTGTGTGTGAGAGAGAGAGAGAGAGAGAGAGAGAGAATGAGGTTCGAAGAAGGGATCATCGATCGCGATCGAGAAAAATGAACATTAGGGTGTGAGGAAAATTCGAGAAGGATGTGTATAAGGGAAAGGTGGAGGCTTAACTGTAAAGGTCATAAAAATTTTTGGGAACGCACATAGAGAGAAAATGGAGATATGCTGTTATTGACTTTTGGAGGTTAGATTGATTTGTTGGATGATCAGAATTTATTCTCAGATGAACATGAAAGGCGCGAAAATCACGTCATTTCAAACGATGTAATTTTTACGGTTTTTTTCAAACCAGTTTTAATAGGTTAATAAGAAACTTTTACACAATATAAATCACGTATAACATTAAATAAAGATAATATCTATATATGTTCTATTTCTACACACATGTAAAATTTTTTGTCATAAAATAAAATCTAATAAAAAGTCTAACAGCGTAAAATTTTTATACATTTCCAAATATGATACTGTACACTGCGTAAATTAATGTATATACCCCCTTGAGAAAATGATCCCTCGCACTTCCTCATTCCATTTTCTTCCTATACATAGACATGTACGATAAAGGACATTAGCAAATATAATATCGCATTATAAATTCAATATAAACACTCCTTTCTTCAATAATTCAAACATTTGGAAAACCACATTGACCTAATATAAACGGACTTCTTCATCACAACCCTTAAAACGCCCAATCCTCGACCTTAAAAAGAAAAAGGTGACCCTATATATACATACACGCACCGACGCTTCACCCACATATATAATATATATACCTACCCCTTCACGCATGGCCTTCGAAATGAAAAAACTCAGGCGCACGCAACGCTTATTATACATATATACTACATATATAAAAGGTTCCACACAGCATGTATGTGTATGCATACGACGCGAGTGGACTAATTAGAAATTACGCGCGGGCCGCACACGCACTCATAGCATAGCAGCACAGCTGCTCCTGTCAGCGGCTAATTAAATCGGCTGCTCGTGCACGCGCGCGTGCCCGGTACGTATATATAATTTAACTCTCGAATCGTCGCTTTTTACGAGAAAGTCTGCAAAGATGTATGTGTATGTGTGTGGAGTTGCAGAGATGAACGTCATGCGTGGGTGAACGGTATAGTGTAATATGTCGTTTGATGTGCTAGCTGCCGGACGTCGGTGAGAGTTATTAGATTAGGGGAGCTTTTTTGAATATGAAATAAAAGACAGACGTTTTTAGGATGATAGGGAAACCTGAAAATATTTTTAATATTATATGGATTGTAAGCGTAGGAATTATATATATATTGAGAAACATCGTTGCTGCAAGCTCTCGCGCGTATATAATAAAATTGTTGAAACAGTATTGTGCAATGACGAATTAACGCGACAATACCTATACATTATAGTATTGTGGTTATAAATAATTTAAATAAAATACGAGAAAGTTATGGTTAACGGTACATTTGTCATATCTGTGGTCAGCAGATGACTGTAATATTATATATATACACACACACACACACACACACACACATATATATGAATTATGCGAAATCAAACACGAGAGCTTCCGTAACTTGCGAAGCTTTCGAAAGCTTTGTTCATTTGATATATGTAATAATTAAAGCGTATAACGTATTTATGTTTTATGGTGTGTTATATTTTGAGATTTATTACATTTTGAAGCACTTTCGACGCAGTGTAGAATCCGATATTACTTTAATCTGAAAAATTTTTATAACGGTTATATAAATATAATGAGTCGAAGTAAGAAAAAAAAAATAAAGATCATAAAATATTTAAGTATAAAACTAAATTAAAAATTTAACGAAGAATTTTCTTTTTCACTTGCAAGTCGAAGAAGCATGGCTTAAATAACAATTTCAATTAATCGTATCGCCTCGAAGACATCAAAACACTAAAAAAATTGATACGCTAGATAAAAAATGTATGTAGCAATGACATCAATTGAAAGAAGTTTGAAACATTATTGTATGTTAATGGCTGTCGATAGAACAAAAAATATATAAACAAAAATAATATTATAATTAAAACTACGAAACATCTGTAATCTATTTATACATATCACATGCCTATAAATTTGAATAGCGTTCTAATCGAATCTCTAAAGACTATGCAGCGCAGCCACGAAGATGCTAGAACGCATATACGTACACCTTGCATCGCAATTAAATCAATTAACCGTAACAAGTCTACTACGATACTCGAGGAATTCCCTCGCGACAAACCATTCAAATTAAATGTCACATCTCCAGCAATGTGCGAACGCGCATAGGTAATTTCACGACTAATTTATCACAGAGTCGCCGAACAACTATATAACGTTGCAAGCATAATACACCCCAGAGAGTGAGAGAGAGAGACGTCGGTTCTCGCATGAGGGCGCGTTTCGCGTGTGCGCCTAAGTGCGTCGCATTAAATTAATTACCTAATGCACGCGCGTGTATAATGCGAGAGCGCTATGCGTTCCGGAGCTCGAGCGGCTGATATTGCTGCTGCTGCTGCTGCTGTGAGACGCGAGTTTTCGCGGGAAAATTAGATACCTATACATCGAGGCTGAGAAAGTCCTCCCATATATGCGCGTATCTCATCGTTCTCGATAAAATGGGAAATAAGATTTAGCGAGCGTAGTGCCACAAGGAGGGAAAAAAGGTTGTAATTTATTATGCAAATTAAGATGGATTGTGATGGATATTTCGGCTGAAGTATATAGGTATATGTATATGCGTTATGTGATACGGTTTTACGTAACAAAATGCAAAGAGGGATATAGGGAATATACTGGAAATTACGCAACATATATGTGCTGGAAAATCGAACGCAGTGTCATATGAATGCAGATGAGCGTGGAAAAGGAAGGAAAAAAAAAGAAATGGAGCGCGCAGCAGCGATTGCGGAAAACAATTCGCGTGCAATAAGATGGAAAAGCAAGGAAACATAACTTGTACATGTATTTGTACCTGAAACTTATGTCTCATGCGCGTCGCTCTGTATCTGACGTCTTTCTGTAAAAAACATCCGTCATCTCAGCGTTGGAATGAAATTTACATATGCTATCAGAAGCGTATATATAGCTTCGGGAAAAATACATAAGAGATTCGAGAGCAGTAAAAAAAAGACGTACAAACATACGCTTTCAATGACATTGTCGTTTATTTTGTCCTCAAGAACGCGACATGTTATACAAATGTCGAAACATTCAAACGTCGTGGTATGCAAAATAATTTTTCTGTATGTGTGATGTTTCTTCCGATCACGCAAATTTCTTATTATTCTTTTTTTTCTTAGGTTCATCGTAAGAAATTAATCTCTCCGTAAGTACACACTCGTTCCAACACTTCATTGTCAAGGTTGTATATTGGCATTTAACAGGGCACCACAAGCTGAATAATTAATGTACTTTTTGCTTTTTATTCATTTATTCATTACGCCGAGACATTATATCTGGGTCCAAACTACTCTCGTGTTTTCTACCATGACGCGCATTACTAGCGCGGGGGGCTCCTTCAGGATTTCGTCTTTGGCATTTCGGATGTAGAAATACCTCTTTTTTCACAGTAAAAAAGGCCATAAAATAAAGAATCTGAAAATTATTCATTACGAATTGTCATAAAAAAAACTAGTCATAAAGTAAAAGACTATATATAGGGTGTCCCATTTTAATCGCCCACAGCCAGAAATTGGCAGAAGATGCACTTGGAGAAAAAAATGATAAATACAAAAGTTTTAGGTTTCAAAGGGGGCTACCTCATGGTACCAACGACTTCGACCTTGAAACTTTTGTATTTATCAATTTTTTCTCCGAGTACATCTTCTGCCAATTTCTGGCGGTGGGCGATTAAAATGGGACACCTTGTATATGCTTATTATTTAAGATAAATGCTCTACTGTTGCTAAAACTTTCAAGCCATAAACATTTGTTATTTTATTTATCGTAATAATTTTGTTTTTTTTCTTTTTTCTTAAACATAAGCTAACTACGACTCCATAATCACCTTTCCACTTTATGTACTGTAATTCGTCGGCATGAGTATGGTGAGTTTGGCCTGTTCAGCCGCTGCAGCTGCGGCCACCTCCTCGGTGACACACTGACTGAAGCTGTCGAGGAGCGACTGTATGGCGTTGCGATTCGTCGGATGTTTGCGCTTCAAGTGCTCTCGGCGGTGCTTACTTTCCTTAAAGGTCTTACCTGTCAAAGCAACGAAAACAAAACTTACTCCTCAACGTATATTATTATTATTTTATGCTATGTATCATACTCGCGTGGGTACTATACTAACCGCAATGCTCGCAAACGAATGGCCGAGCGGCATCGTGCGACCTTACATGGCTCTCGTAATGGCTTTTCCTGACGAAGCGTTTGTTGCAAATGCAGCACTGGTACTGAAATCGGCCCTCGTGCGCAGCCACATGGGAGCTGAGCGTCCACTTGGTCTTGAACGTCTTCTGGCAGTACTCGCAGCGGATCTTGGACACGGCCGAGGATGAGCCGACGCTCGACGAGGACGACGCGGCCTTATGGCTGTTTTTGCGCAGCAGAAGCATGTCCTCAAGGCGATAATCGTCCTCGCTGTGATGAGCAGCACTGTGATGAGAACCGCTGGGTACGGGGGCAGCAGCCGGGGGCGGTGGCAGAGGTGGTGGTGGGCCATTCGGCGGTTGGTAGCGAGAGGCCGAGGCAAACGCCGACGAGTGCTGGAAAGCCAGGAACGGCTCGCTCTGGAACAATGTAACGAGTAGGGGATTATAGTGGTTGATGGTCTTTTTTTTATGAGTAGGCTTTCATTCTGAGCAATTTAATTTCACGAGTTTGTGGAGAAAAATTTTTTTTATAACTCTTCCTATTCAGTTTAATGTTTATTAGATTCTTGCTCAGAGGATATATTTATGCTAAAGGTACATATTTGCTTTTTGTTTTGTTTTATTTTTAATAATTATTCAAGACCTAGATTATTAATAATTATTGAAATTAATAAGTTACAAATTGAAAGAATAATATTCAGAAAAAAAATTGTTCATAAATAAAACCAATGATTACCTTTATATGAATCGGTAGATGAGCATTAAGGAGACCTTCATGCTCAAATGTTTTTCTGCAAAAGTTGCAGGTATAAGGAGGCCCACTAGAAGACGGTATCGAGCTTGCTCCATTTTCATGAATCAGTTTGTGTTTCTGAAGAATGAGTTCATTGTAAAAATGAGCACCACACACCAGGCATGGATAGATTTGTTGATGCTGCATATCCGGTTTGTTTTCTCGTGCCTCATGTCTAGCTATATGACGTTTCAGATCATGCGCTCTTGAAAAAGCTCTACCATATCTACTGCAGTTTGGGTATGGACAACCTAAAAACAAAATAACAGTCTTCTATGATACTTTTGCTAATATCTAACCTATTTGCATCATATTGATGTTTGCTAAAAGAATCTGAAGAAAACATCTTAAAGATCAAGAAACCATATCATCAATCTTCATTACGAATAGTGATTGCATATATTTACATCAGAAAATATCAGAAACTAAAGCAAAAACCTTTGTGTTCAGGTGTATTCTAATGTTGTATCAGAACTTAAAATTCATAAACACAAATGTGCAACAACTGATAAAAACTGATACAACAACCCTCATACATATCTAAAGGCAAAGCTTCACAGCTTTATTCGCAAGCTGCCTATATCCTAACATTCAAAAGCATACCCAAGAATTTATTTTTGTTTTTTTCTTCATTTTATTTCTACTCAACACAGACCTTTAGTTTTGTCCTCTTTAATGCGAGGAGGATTGGTCTTGGGTACTTTTGGTGGCAGGCCCTTGTCCTCCTTGAATGCAGCTTGCACCGCAGCAGCATTCCTAAGCTGGGCCAACTGAGCAGAGAGAGGAAATACAATAGAGATGGTGTCGCTGGCACCTGGGGCAAGTATCTGGCCCAGATGTAGAGCAGAGGGATTGGCCAGGGCCATGGCACTGCTGTGGCTTCCGTTCATCATCTACACCCAGTATAGACTTTTTGCACTCACACACACAGACTCCCTCTCAGCACTGACAACAGTCCAGCTCCATCTTGGCTTCCAAGATCCACACGCATATATACACACACGCAGCTAGATACACACGAATTCCACGCTCTATACCACCGTGTCTCTATATATAATTCTCTTCTAGAAAAGTGCTTTAAAGCCGAGAGAGAGCTTCAGTTTAAGCCTCTCTTCACTCGCTACACCTGCAGCACATCCTCAGTGGCGGCGGCCATACCGCCGTGTGTATAATGCGTCTGTATGAATGTGTATATATGTATATGTATTATACGCGAGAGGCGACGGACGGCGGCGACGGCGTCTCGTCGCGCGCGCGGCGGTTTCTCCCGCCCTCCCTCTTCTTCACCCCTCTTGCCAGGCGCCAGACGTGCGCGTGTAAAAAAGGACGGCGGCGGCAGCGGCAGCAGCGGCGACGGCGGCGTAATTGACTCGGCGGCGGCGCGCCGGAGGAGGAGGAGGAGAGTCGCGAAATTTTGAAGGGGCCGACGGTAGAAAAAGAGAGAGAGAGAGAATGTGTGTATGTGCGTGTGTGTTGAGGTTTGCTGGATGGAATAAGGAATCGAGGGAGAGACGGTGTATATATATATATATGTGTGTGTGTGTGTGTGTGTGTGTGTGTGGTTGGCTGCTGGCTGGCTGGCTGTGCTGTGCTGTGCTATGGCTGAGGGTATTGTGGTCGGTTTGTAGGGGCGATGACACCGAGTAAGCTCTGTTTTTTCATAGAATTAGTTTTTCTTTATTATTTGGTGGATATATGGTGAAAAAAGTACACTTGATGGCCGTCTAACACGTTATTTTTACATTATTATGTATAGGTATAGTCGAGGTGGAGCATGAATCAACTGATTGTGTTTTTTGGGTAAAAGATATAGTAATATATGCTGTGAAGAGTTTTGTATTTTAACAGTTAATAATTTATATTTACTCCCGACTGATTAGTGTATTATAGTACAGTACATAATAATGTTGATAGGAATATTTGTTACGTTGGAATATTTATAAAATATTGAAAATGAGGAGATAAAAATAAAGGATGTTATCAATTAATAAAATTAATCTATTATAATACGTGTATTCTGTAATTTTCTCTAAAGAAAAACAATTTTTTTTCACGAAGATATATAATATATATATTACACAAGTGTGTGTGTGAGTGTGTACACACACACTTTACAAAAAGTTTCATGTACTAGGTACTTGTGCCTAAATACCTACCTTACAAAACACAGACACTTCATACTATCAATATTCATTAATTAATTAATTAAGTTAAAAAGTCATTCTCTAAAACGCAAAGTTTATTTATAGACGCGTATTGCACAATTATTCCAACCAAAACCATAACAGATATCATTTAATTTAAGTATAATAGGAATACCGCAAACATATTATTCCTTCGCACGTTTGCGGTAAATTCATATCGAATTAATTAAATCGCGGCGGGGCGGGAATCCGCAATTTAACTCAATGCCCGAAAGATCCATTTGTACAAGAGCATTTGCGAGCTTTCACGGTGTTCTCGACGTTATTCGCGAACACACACACACACACACGCACACACACCATCGAAAAAGTAATATAAACCGTCATAGATTTATATACCTATACACGTCTATTTTACCATTATCGCCCTTAATTTTGTTGTAATATCAAAGTAAAACAGAGCAAGAAAGAAACAATGACGATGAATTCAAACACTTTTTTTATAAAGGAGGAAAGAAAACAAAAGTAAAATACGAAAAAAGCGAATTTTTCTACCAATATATATATCTATACTTATCGCAACGGCGACCTACGGCAGCTTCGCTGATGCATCATATCATTGTGTGGCGCGGGCGGAGAGAAAAAGAACGCGTGATGATGTCGGGACGACGCGGCGCGATGCAATTATATATTGTGCAGCTATAGTGCATATATACTTATATATATATATATACACACACACACACACACACACACACACGCGCGCGCGACAGGACGCGGCGACAGGAGCAGCAGCTGCTGCTGCTGCGCTTCTAATTAGCTCGTAAATACAACTGACCGCCGTTATTGCGTGTGTAGGATATATACGCTGCACATACATACGTGTATGTACCTATATGAGTAATCTAATGCATTGAGTCTTATGAAAAAGTTACTATATACTTGCGGAGATAATAATTATCAGGACTGTTTACGCATCAGGGCTGGTATATACGTATATAAATGTGTACATATTACTTGCAATCAATATATATCGCTAGGGACCATATGTAGTGTGTGGACCAACTATATAGAGTAAGTAGCTGTCGGCACGTGTTAACGTCGCTATACGCCTAACTGCACGAGACTAATTGCACTGCAAGTACAAATAATATATACATATATACATAGTACACTTGTTGCGCGAATATTATATATATATATATATATATATATATATAGTGTTTCGTCAAATTTCATTAAAATATTTTTATTGCTAAAGGAGGAATTTTTTTTAACTACCCTGAGAAGGGTGCGCAAGTAGGTCAACGCGCATATTATACGGTGATCATGGTATGGTCCTCTACTGTTATATGGTCGCGTGTGTATATTGCCACTGGATTCTGACAATAATAGAGTTCTTATACATTCTATTGCCGCTTGAAGGATGTATAAACAGTATAAAAAAAATATAAGTGCGCGCGGCTTTTGTTCATGTATAAGTGTGTGTGTGTGTGAGAGAGAAAATACTGTGTGTGTGTGTATAATGCTACGAGGTATATGTATAAATATGTAACTATATATATCACCGCAAACTTATACGACATTCCAAATCATTTAATATAAAAATAACACATATATTATATTATATATCTGATATATTATTTAACTTAAGTAGGTATAAAATCTTCACACAATCTGTTATTTTAAACATTACACATGTAATAACAATAATGTAATATATAATGTATACGTAACATATACATATACGAGAATAAATATAAAATGAAAATAAATAATACAAAATTTAAAAAAAAAAATTGACGTATAATATAAAAAGATAATTCCACGAGAGGAAATCTACTACTGTTTATTCTCTTCAACTTATTGTCGTCGTATTTTTTATTATTCTCTCGTGGTAATGTAATAAACTATAAGATCTTCACGAAACAGCTATAAGGTGATAAATTAACGCAATAAATATATAAGTAATAGTTTGAAATTCGAAATAACATATAAATAAAATATTTACAGCTGCTTAAGATATATATATACACTCTAAACAACCCGGAGAAACGCGATCGTGGAGCTATCTGTCGATGTCGTTGGTAATGGTATCGTTGATCCATCCGGAGTAGTACTGGATCTTGGTATAGACGTCAGGAAATCCAGGCCGGGCGCAGCCTGAGCCGAAGGACGTGACACCAACTAGCTGCCAGGCGCCATCTGGGCCACGACATTGCAGCGGTCCACCCGAATCGCCCTGAGTGCAGTATTTAGAAATTCTGTATAGTATCTTGTTTTTTTTCTATATGTAATATAGTAATGCGAGAATTAATTTTTCTTTTTTATTATTAAGTAAATTAAAGTGGGCGAGAGGCGGACGAAGGAGGATTGTTAATCATAGTTATTTTGTTTCCAAAAAAAAAAGAGAAAGAAGGTGAAAATATTTCGCGCGTTATGGAAGAGAGCTGGCGACTGATTAAAACGCATGGCCAGTGAAATTGGGACATACACGCGTCGTCGTCCACTGCGACGCCCAGTGAAATTCAGAAAAATACGCTTTAACACGAGTGTATGCTGGTATAATTTCGAAGGTATAATATATAAGTGTGTGTGTGTGTGTGTGTGTGTGTGTGGGTGTGTGTGTGTGTGTGTGTGTGTGAATATATATATGCGTGTGCGTAAGTGAGGCTCCTACCATCGTTGAGCTTAATTATCGACCCGAGGGGTGCAACGCGGTGAATGCGTAGTATAATTTTACGGATTTTTCATGAGTGCTCGGAAAATGCTTGTAATGATATTTTAAAGTTTAATGTGATTGAGCATATATAGATTTTTTTTTTAAAGGAGCTGAAGTGTGTAGTCGCGGAGGATTATATAGTTATCTTCAAATGTGTAAAGTAATACTAGAGATTTATTAGTTACTATTATTATAGAATTCGGAGTATTTTTTAAAAGGAATTAACAATATTTTAAGTAAATTAAGTATATAATTATGAAGATAAATTTATGCTCTACGGGATTTCATACCTGCAACGATAAATAAAGTTTTTTTTTATACGGATGTATATAGTATTAATTTCTTTAATAATAAAAAAGAAATTTTCTAAAATAAACTCTGTCAAATGCAATTAGTGAAAAAGCCTAAAATTTCTTGGCTTCATCGTGTTTAATTAATGGATATCCGAGATGTCGCAGAATTCAATTTGCCAGAGTGCATCAAATCGTTAAACTTTTATTATGCGTTAAAGTACAGAAGACGTACATTTTACCGCTAATAATATAATTTAGTAACAAGTAATTTAGGCCGGCATTTCTTATATGATCCGGTGTGAATTGATTGAAAAAGTACGAAAAAAAGAGGGGGTATTAATTAATTTAAAAAATAAAATGCAGAAAAGAAAACGATGTAAATATTTTTTACGTCTTCATAAATCGTTAAAACTGTTCCACTATAGAACAAAAAAAGTCCAAACATACTAGGTCATATGCGTTTCAATTAGACTATGAGGTATGGCCTTTTTAAACGATAAAATACATTATTCAAGTTATTATTAATAAAATCATCACGACAACTTAACATATATTCTAGTTTATTCTTTCACGTAAATATATATAATTTTTCATTTATAACTTTCTCCATACGCAGTAACACACACACACACACACTTACCACACAGCTGCCGGACGACCCGTCAGTGTTTCCCGCGCAGAGGTGTCCCTCGCGTATAGGTACACTTTTGCCGTACGCTTTAAGGCATTCGGCGAGTTCAAGCAGCGGGACATTAGCCTCGAGTAAAGCTGTGGAGAGAGCTGGTGAGGGTCCGGAACGTCCCCATCCTGAGGTTACGCACTGCAAGCCAGCACGTGGCTGTACCTCCTCGTCGCTCTGTGGTAGGCAAATCGTACGCACGACTTTTGACAGCGGTGCTGGCCTGGCGAGCTTCATCAGCGCTGTGTATATACAAAAGAAAAAGAAAAATTTTCGTATATACTTATAAAGTCGTTTGAAAAAGCGTGCGCAAAAGCTTTGAGAGAGTCAGTGCTGCCAAGGTGACAGCTAGAGAGCAGCACGTGACAACTCTGCGCGCGCGGTAAGTGTTCGATTTCCCCCGAGATTTCTCGGAAACCGCGCGCTGATTTGGTCTGTGTTGTTGTGATTGTTTATACGCGGGTTGCCGCCAAGGTAATATATACCGCTGGACAATGACAAGAGTCTGGATATAAGTAGTGCGCACAAAAAGATGGTGGTTTGAGGTGATCTCTGGTCGTTTGAGATGATGATGTAAGAATAGGAAAAGTAGTCGACGAGAATATATATATGTAAGAGAATAATCGTTATACTTTTCAAACTGTGTCGGTATCATCGGGATCGAGTTCCATTCTGTTCAGATTGTTGTTCTGTATAGACGTGCGCAAACGTTTGATAAAGTTGTGTATAAACGCGAGGTAAGAGGGGGGAAAAATATTTATATAATGTCACTTTTTCTTTTTTGCTAATTGATCGGTATGTTGGTTTAAGCTAAAGAAAAATGCCGCGCGAGGGTAAGGAAGCGAATGAAGCAAAAGCAGGAGGTGCCGAAAAACGAAAGGCTGATGATTCGAATTGTACCGAGAATGTTCCGGAAAAGGTTCCGAAAATGGTAGATGATACACACAGACTGGAATCTGGTGAGAATAGTATAAAGGTACCACTGAGGCCTGGTGTGGAGGATAAAAATTCAAAAAAGATAACCAGAAAGAAGACTGACTCTGTTGGCAATGCTCAAATTAAGTCTGGTGAAGCAGTTGCAGGTGATGAACCAATGGAGGAAAGCAAGGAGGAATCAGATTTTGATTCCATTTTAAAATTGGAAAGTTCATCAGAAAATTCTAATGTATCTTGTGATGCTGCTCATTATTATGCAAGCAATCAAGAACGCCAAGAGGATAGAAAACCTGATGAGAAACATGTTAATGATGGTGTATTAGAAAACAATAATAATGGTATTGAAAAAGGAAATCGATTACCATCAGATCATAACGGAAAAAGCAAATGTCAGCATGTAAAAAAAAGTAATAAAAGAACTCCAAAAAAGACTGCACTATCACAAAGAAAATCTAAAAGTAGTACTTCTCTTGATAAACAATACAATGTCAATGAAAATGATGACATTGTATGTGAAATTTGCGGGCAAAAATTGGATAATAATTTGAAATTTTATAACGAAGATGAAGTACAAGGCTATGAAGAAGAAGTAGCTATAATAGATTCTTGCTTGTTGCTGTTCGATGGTGATGAAGAAAATGTTTCAAAAGAGGATACAAGAGCATACAATAAACTTACAAATTTTAGGTATTTATTTCAAGCTTTAAACAATGGCTACAAATTATTTAAGCACTCTGCTAATTTTTGAGAATTTTTTTTTTAGTGTTTACTGTAAAAATGGCCACTTATGCTCATTTGACTCTGGAATAATTGAAAAAGATCTGGAAATTTTCTTCTCTGGATATGTAAAACCAATTTATAGTGATGATCCTTCAATAGAAAATGGTGTTCCTGGTAAGCACTTTGGTCCTATTGTTCAATGGTGGATAACAGGATTTGACATGGGTGAAGAGCCAACGATTGGCATCACTACAGAATTAGGGGATTATATTTTGATGAAGCCTTCAGATGAATACATTCCTTTTATGTATTCAGTTGTAGTCAAAATTCTGCTTAGCAAAACAGTTATAGAGTATCTTGTGTATACACCTTATGCTACTTATGAAGATTTATTATACAAGCTTCAGGTTAGTGACAGTTTATATAGTGTAAACTGCAAATAAAATCTACTAACATAATGAATTTTTATTTCTTGTAGAATGCTCAAATACCGGGTAATACATCGATGAGCTTCACCGAAGACACGCTGCTTCAGTTTGCACCGTTCATCTGCAATCAGGTGATGTCGTTCGATGAGACAGCAAAGTCAGACGAACGGCTCCTTGCCGTCGCACCTTGCATTCGCCGTCTCATTAATCTCGCCGGAATTTCGTACAAACAGCCCCGACCACAGGTCATTGCAATACCAAAATATAAACGTATGAATTAATTTAGATTACATATTGTTATTAAGAAACAACCAATTATGCATTATAGAACTATCGCGATCGAAGGACACGCAACCAGCGCGAGGAGATTCTGCGAAAGCTGTCCCCTAAGTCAAAGCAACAGGACAATCCAGTAAGAAGCGAGCTGATCAATCGACTTCTTCCTGTTGACGTTGATAAAGCCTTCACTGCGACTGCATTGCGAAAACAGCGCAGAAATCGTTGCGGAGTTTGTGAACGGTGCCTGCGGCTCGCGTGCACTGAATGTCCAGCGTGCGCGCAAGGCGAGGAAGACGAATGCTCGCAGCGGCGCTGTTTCTATCGTGAAATCGAGGTAAATACGTCTTTAGTCAAAATGAAAGACTGACAATCTATCCTTGCACAAAAAGTTTATCAATTTTCAGGAGGCAAACGACCAAGATGCTAACGAAAGTTTGAATCTTCTGCGCTCAAAGGCCGAGAGTAGTCTCAATGTTTACAAAGACACTATCAAGACCTTCATCTGCCAACATGACAAAAAGATATCCTGGCTGGGCGAGCCTAGTGGCAGTGACGATGCTGGTAATACTTACTACAGCGCGTTCAAGCTCGACGACGAGAGTATCCGACTAGGCGACTTTGTGTTCCTCCTATCTGCTGACCCAGACGTGTCGGCACAGGTAGTCAAAGTGGCATACGTGTGGGAGGACAACACAGGCGAGTCTCGCTTCCACGCGCAATACTACTGGTGGGGTGAGGACACGATTTTAGGTGATGTTGCTAACGAGAACGATCTCTTTGCCATCCCTAAGTGCGGCGACTTGATGCTCAAGTGTGTGAGGGACAAGGCTAGGGTGCAGAACAGATCTGTACCGGGAAACTGGAGCAAGACAGGTAAAAGAAATGATATGCCATAAGAAGTCTGTCACACTAATTTTGTATCTCATGTTCTTTAGGTGAACAATCATCGGAATATGAGTATTATTGCGAAAAATCATACGATTTCGTGACGGCACGATTTCAAGATCTGCGTAATGTCGAAGCTTCATGCCCACAGTTCTGCCAGATTTGTGTGGAAATTAATAAGCAAAGTGAGTTTTTTACGCCAATGGCAATTGGAAAGCTCGAGGCGACGGGTCAAAAAACCATTTACAAAGCGGTAAAGTACAAAGGCGAGAGCTATGAACCGGGAAGTTGCGTCTATCTCAAATCGAAGTCACTGTACTTTAAGTACCCGATGATTAGCAATTTTGGTTTGTTTAATTTTCAATTATTCACGCAAAGAAAATTTTATTTCAATTTATGCTAATATATTGATCTATATTGTTATACAGTGAAATCGAAAATTGTCAAAAAAGTTGACGATATAAAATACCCAGAGTATTATAGAAAGATAGACGGTTTTACTCCAAATTCAAAGTTGGACATTCCTGCACCGTTTGACATTGGATATATCACGGAAATATATATGATAGGTGAAAAGTTGTACATTAAAGTAAGAAAACTTTATCGACCAGAAAACACGCATAGATGGGAAACACTAAGCAAAGCCTCGGACATAAATAAATTGTATTGGAGTGATGAAGGTAATGCCAAAATAATTTCAAAAAGATCCAATGTCAGTTTAATGTAAAATTAAATTCTATTATGTATTTCAGAGTCTACGATTGAGTTTAGCTACGTTATTCGAAAATGCTACGTGGCGCATGAAAAAAGCTTAAGTTTAAATGTGAACGAGTGGTCGAATTTAGGTCCCGATCGTTTTTACTTTACACAAGCCTACAAAGCAAATAAGGAGTTTTACGATGTTGACAGGAAACATTATGGCTTAGAAAATAAAACAAAAGATAATTCCAAAAATTATCCAGTAATAAAGAAATTAAAGACATTGGATATTTTTTCTGGCTGCGGTGGTAATGAAACATTAATTTCATGCGATTTTAATATGTTTGTAAGTTAAGCGAAATTATATTTATCATTTAATTAATTACCTTTTGAAATTTCAAGGTTTATCTTTGGGGTTAAAACAAGCCGATTTAACAGATAATCGTTGGGCCATTGAATCTGATGAATCGTCAGCTTCTACTTACAAATTGAATAGTCCCGATACTGAAATGTTTATTGATGATCCTGACGCTATTTTAAATAAAATAATGAAAGTACGTATACTAAATATGAATTATGCATTTCAAAAGTTTTTTGAAAATATAATTTTTTTAGGGAGAAATCATTGAAAATTTTCCTAAAAACAATGAAGTTGAACTTATATGTGCGTCGCTTTCACGTGACGATTTCAGAAGCATAGATAACATTTCGGTCTTTAGGAATTCAAGATTTGCAACGTTTATATCATACTGTGATTATTATAAGCCCTTATATCTGATCTTAGAGACAGATGAAAAAATTGTAGCAAAAAGTATCGTTCTTAAATTGATCCTCACTTGCCTAGTAGGTATTGGATACCAGGTAGGTTTCAATTTGCTGCAATCTGGAAATTATGGCGCTCCTCAAAATCGAAGGAGGTAACATAATTTTATTATCGTGTATGATTATAATAATTGTTTTTTTTTAATAAAAGAAAACTAAGATCTTTTACTAATTTTAGATGTGTAATTTTGGGTGCAGCTCCTCGACAGAAATTACCTAATTTTCCTAAACATCTTCATGTATTTCCGAAAATGTTGTATCAGTCAGGCATTGTCATAGATAACAAAATGGTATTGTAAACAAATTATAGAACAACCAAAATTTATAAACTATTTTACAACGAGTTTGTTTAATGTAATATTTTGTATAGTATACTCAAGTGAAAGATTGGACGGAGTCAGCGCCTTACAGAGCTATTACAATACGAGAGTCAATGTCTGACTTACCACCTATAAACATTGGTGGAAATGAACAAGTTTGTAACTATTTGAAAGAGCCTATTACTACTTTCCAAAGAAACGTAAGATTTGTCTAACAAAATAGCTATTTTTAAATTAAAACAAATTATGTTTAAAAATAATTATATTAAAATATATAGAATATTACTATATAATGGTATAATTAATATAATTATTCAGATGAGGAAGGATATGCTAGAACCAACAATATTCGATCACGTGTGCAAAGACGTAGGAGTTTTAGTAAAATCTAGGGTAGCGCTCATACCACTAACACTTGGATCCGACTGGCGCGATTTACCGAATATTGAAATGCAGTTAAAAGACGGAAGTTTCAGTAGAATACTGTAAGCACACATTCCACCAACTCATTCTCTAAAAATAAAAAGAAAAATTTTTAAATATTTCTTTGGAATATAGGATTTACAAATACGCAGACGAAGAGACCGGTAGAAAATCCGTGTGCAAGTGTTCCACGGAAGCGAAATGTGACTTCCGCGACAGACAGGAGAAAACTCTGATCCCATGGCACCTCGTGCACTCGGCCAAGCGTCACGCTCACTGGGCCGGATTGTACGGTAGACTGCAATGGGAGGGTTTCTTCCCCGGTGCCTTGACGAATCCCGAGCCTCTCGGCGAGAAGGTAAGATTATGATACGAGCGAATCTCGAAAAGTTCTAAAGATTTTGTGGTTTCAGGGTCCGGTTATACATCCTTCGCATAACCGGCTGGTAAGCGTGCGTGAATGTGCGCGTGCCCAGGGCTTCCCCGATGATTTTGTCTTCAGCGGTGAGGATAAGTACCGACAGATCGGCATGGCCGCTTCGCCACTCCTCGCCCTTGCAATCGGACGCGAGGTCTTGTACTGCCTCGAGAACTGAAGATGTTGCAAGAAACAAACAAGTTTTCTTTTTTACTTCTATTTTATATATTTTTTTATTTATTTTTCTTTTCTATGTATTATTACCAAATGCGTGGAATCAGACACGTTTTGTAAGTTTTTAAATTCCACGACGCGATACATCACATATGTACAGATTCTGTTGAGCAGCAACAAATAAATCGTTTTTGTTCTTTTTGTACTTAAAATGTCATCTTTTTCTTGCTGGGATTAGGAAATACCTTCAGTCTTTCAGCTTTTACACTTTCGCATACTTACCTATATCGTGCACGTAGTTCTCGAAATGATCGTGAAGAATGACACGCTCAACGGGTAACCTGGCGGAGCCTCGACCGCCCGAATCCAACTCCCATTCGCCTACCACCGCAGTCCACAAGGCGCCGATCGGAAGATTGAACAGGTCGCTATATAAAAATCACAATCTCTCTTAGTTCTTTACCAATTCTTTTATTTTTTTTTTGTCTAATATTAATGTTAGTGTTAATAATTTTAAGGACTTACTTGTGCACGCAGTGAGCGGCTGTGAGGACCCAGCTTTCGTCGATGAGTACGCCGCCGCACCAGTGTCCGATGAAGCCGAGTTTCGGATGTAGCAGCTGGAGAGACACTTGCCATGGCCAGGAACCACGTCGACTCGGCTTGCCGTTGAAAATCCGCCCGGTCGATCTACCTGGACCCGCCGTATCCACAACTCCGCGAGGCTGACGCTGCCAGACTGCTGGACATCCACATTCTGTCGTTCAACAGCGCATACGTTTTCACCTCTCAGCCCAGTGTGGACGCACGCGCGATTTATTAACCTCCGTACACGTTATGCCCCCCCTGTTTCTTAGGGGCTGACTTTTTTTTTTAAAGTGTGCGTGTATGTATGCGGGGTGATCGCGAATTGAGTGCATGTAGGTTGTGATAAGCAGTTTTGTAATGAAAATGTTAAAAACAATGTCTTTGTATGACCTATATTTTTTTTGGTTCATGCTAACTTAAAAATATTCAATTTATTTGCTTATAGAAATAAACTTCATCTATTCCCACTATAAATATTGAAATTCGAACGATTATGTTAAAATCTAGGTTTCCGTTTTAGTCTATTATGACGTTTTATGACATTTTTAAAGCATTTTCATAACAAACTAAAATATTCTCGTAAAAATCTGTAAGTAGGGCAAGCAAAAACCATCGATCATCTAACATACGAATCAGTTGAAAAAAAAGATCACCATTTAGCATACCTCGTATATATGAAAAATCTATAATTTCGATTCGAAGAAAAGAAAAAAAAAAGAAACGGCGCACGACCACGGAAAATCTGTTTTCTTCCTTCTGTATACAATACTTACTCGAGTGGTCGTCTTTTATAGCCTTCATCATCGTGGCGCACCTCTGGGCATGTGCGAACAGTATGATCGCGATGATCTTGATCTGCAGATTCATCTTGCGCTTCTGTAATCGATTGGAGCTGCTCCGAATTCTCAGTACATGTTTGCTTGTATACGCAGTTGAGAAAGAGAAACGACAAAAACAATGCACTTGACGGTATTCCGTTATCCTGCCTTTGTCATTTTTCAGCGCGCTTTTCGCACGATTCGCGAATTCGCGCTCTTCCGGCGCTACTTTGCATTCTTGGTTGTCGGACACTCGCTGTATAGTTTCTCCGTCCGTTTTTCAAGTAAGTCTTTTGAATCACTGATTCGATTGTATATATACACTATATAGTGTAAACTTTCGTGAGCATGTTAAATTCGTATAGATTCATTTAGTCACACCACTTATCATCGTTTTTTCATTTCTTTTTAATTTTTCACAGTTTTAAAATGTTTAAACTTCAAACTGCCTATACAATTCAAACGAAATTTTACTTATCTCTCTTCTTGTATTTGTACTTGTATTTGAAATAACTTATATCATGCTTCATCAATGTCATATTCCCAAAGTTTATTTATAGTATCAATCACATCGAAATCGCGAACCAACCTAATGACCGTTGTTTTTCTAATTATTCAGGTAACACAAAATTCATATCGCACTGCACATGATAATAAAGATAATAAAGAACACAAATTTAAAAAAAAGGGTTTTTCGGGAGGTAGCAGCAAAGCGGCCAACGGCGTGCACTGCGACGGACTGCGCGGGCGCGCGTCGTCGCGGCCCCTCATGTATCTCACTGCCAGGGCCAAGGAAAGTGATCGCGAGAGAGAGAGAGAGAGAGAGAGAGAGAGAGAGAGAGAGAGAGAGACGCAGAGTCGCGGAACGACAGAGAGCGAGAAGAGGGGTCGCGAGAGAGACGCGTGCACTCCTTCACTTTCTAATTCCCGGGATCGTGGCTGGTGCAGCGTGACGGTAAAGTGAGAGAGAGAAAGAACAAGAGAGGGAGAGAGATGTGAGGTAGTCGCAGAGGAGGAGGAGGAGGAACAGGCGGGGGGACAAATACGATAATTTCGAGATGGACTTTGATGATTCGATTTTGATTTGAATTTTTTTTTTTTAAGCCATGGTAGATCGGTTTTTTGTGATAAAGAAGTTTACGATTTCTGTGAAGTACTTGAGAAATTTTAACTCGTGACATTTTTCAATGTTATAAGTATATTTTTGCAAAAAAAAAAAAATTTGGAACAATACTATATTATTTCAAAAGTAATCATTAATAATAGGGTATTAATCTGGCCTAGAAAATTAAAATTGTTCTTCGACTTTTTTCTAGACCAATCAAATCCATTAAGAATAAATACAGATTAATTTTTTTATTACAACAAATTATCATAAGTACAAAATAATAGACCTAAATGAATTCCTAGCCTATTTAAAAAAAAAGTCAAGTACAGTTTGGTATAGAAGTATACTTTATTTTTTAATACGTGTAAATATAACGGTAGTAATTAATTTATGTCATTATCATTTTATGTTAACTATATATGATTCCGGTCATAATTTCGTTTATTGATCTCTGTAAATTACGTTTATATTGCAACTGTATTTTTGAGTTATTTATTGTGTTTTATGATGACCATATTAAATTATATAAGTATCTTGTAAATTTTAAAAAATGTGAAAGAAATTAATGTCAAAATATTGCAGAACAAAATATTTTTGCAACATAATAGTTTACCCTCTTGCTAAATTTTGTTTGAAAAATACATTTTAAAACAAACAAAATACGTTACTAATCGTACTATACCACTGTCATTATTCATCAAAACGCTGCAGAAATGAATGAGAATAATTGTTCTTTTTTTGTATAGGTGATTAGCAGCTCGTTGGCGGGATCTCGCCGCAAGAGATTGAAGAGTGAAAGTTGTAACTGCAAAATTTTACCAGGAACTTTAAAAAGAAAACTCGATTGACTTCTTCAAGAAAAACACTTAGAGACGCTGCAATTAAAGATCTTGAAATAGTGCAGGATGTCAGTTTTCCACGTGAGCGTGTATACACACTGTTTTAAGCATGGAATTTACAACTTGTTTGAACGGTGGCAGCGAAACACGACGACGATCGTCCGATGGGTGGAGTTTATTAGGTGAACACACACACATATATATATATATATATATACACACACACACACACACACACACACACACACACACACACATACATACTGGTAATTACCGGTATAGAACTCAATCTGCGTAGCGCAATAAATATAACGAGCGTAAATTCACCGTGAAAGAGAAAGATTATGCGTGCGTATATCAGTGGTACCTATACTTTCAACGGTTAATAGAATGTCTTGGCAGGATGTCAATATTGAATTGTAAACAGTATAGAAAATATCCTATGACTGAATTACTTTAGTGGAGATCAATTAGATCGTAAATTGTTATCGTACTCGTGCACGATTTTATGTCAGTTTCTTTAATTACATATAATACTCCTGAAAATATTTGTATAGTATATTTTTGCGCACAAATGAAAAAGCAAATCGGAACCTCCGATTTCTAAAGATCTCCAATTCACTTTCATCCACGAAATCGCATCCAATTTTCACGCACACACCGAGAGAGAGAGAGAGAGAGAGAGAGAGAGAGAGAGAGAGACGCAGATCGCTTCGGTTGCGGTATATACCCTCACGTGCGCAGACACGGTACGGGGAGAGAGAAAAAAAGCGTTGGTACTCGCGCGTGCGAGTGTGACTCTTTGACTCCCAATAGATAACGGTTAGGCCTTTCTCTCGCTCACTCGCTCGCTCGCTTGCGCTATGATAAATCGGCTCTCTCGATATTTATGTGTCCGCATCGGGCTTTTACGATCTCGCTCGCGACTTTTACTTTTGTCTCGTGAAAATCGCGCAGAAACTTTCTCGCGCGCACGCGAGCGAGTTTAGACGACGCGAGCGCGCAGGTTGTACTATCGGGTGTTCGTTGTTGTTGTTTCACTTTCGATTTTGCTGCGCGCGCGTGCGGAGATGCGCGCAAGTATATATGAGTATATATAAGCGAAGAAGTTTGTCGTAAAGGCAAAGAGGCAAGTAAATATAATTGGACGGGATTTTTATGGATTTGTGAAATTTTTCCGATTTCTCCTATGCGCGGGGGAGATTTTGTTTGACCATAGTGAAATTGCGTTATACGCATATACACTTTTTTATGGGGTTGTTTGTAATTATGTAATTGTGCGCGCGCGTTGGACAAAAATGAAAAGCGGCTGTAAATACGCTGGGAAATCATCGAAAGTTTTATTACGCGTGGAAAATAAAAGGTTTCTCACGATGCGTATGTATACATGAATACATCAAATGTTAGCGTTTCATCGTTAACAGTGTTCACTGCAGCTAAACATTTTTACGAGCATAAAAAAAAGTTTGTTTGACTTACCGCAATATTTTATTTTTCACATGATGTATAAATGCCTCTATGTCTTTCTGTGGACTCGACGACATTTAATTGACTTGACAAATTATCTACTTATTTTTACAAATCTGTGATACTTGTTACATGTAATAACTCGTAACTAAATACTGTGATATTTATAACTTTTCGAAGACTGAACATTATCTTTATATTTATTGCATTCTATTTTGCTACTGTGCAAATATTATGTAACTATATATTGACCTCAATAATTTTATCATTATATATACTTCTCTCTCTCTCTCTCTCTCTCTCTCTCTCTCTCTCTCTCTCTCTCTCTCTTCCCCCCAGATTTTTATTTCCCCGTGCGTTGCGACCGCGATTTCCATGCACAGGTTAAGGGGCCCGCGAAATACGAGCTTCGCCGTATTTTTATAAGGCCGTGACCTCGACTTTCATGCTTGAGATTAGGGCCTCTCGCGCGAGTTATTTACGACTTGAGCGCACCCTGAATGGAAACGATTATATCATGAGCGTTCGAGTATACAGCACGCACACGTTGTGCAGATATATACCAGTGTGCTTTCTTTGTGGCTTATCAGTGTACGGTTGCGGAAGTTGTTTTTTTTTTGACGCCACGAACGAGAAAACGAAATTTTTGCGAGCATATAGGGTAGATTTACTTTTTCTTTCTGCGAAATTGTTTTGAGTTTGTTTTTTTTTCTTTTTTACGAAATCAGTGAAATTTGTTGCTTGATTTTTTTATACTGAATTAATGGTACACGCGATTATTATATATATATATGCAGAAGTTTAGAAACTTTATGAAAGAAAAAGAAAAAGAGAGTAGGCACAAGCTGTCCCATCGTTGAATGTTCCAAAGCAATTTACTCGCACATCACAAACCACGTATATCCGAGATTTATCATTACGAGGAAACAATCTTTCTGCCATTTGCATATCCAAATAGAACAATAAAACTGGTTACTATTGAAGCGCCCACAGTCCGCGCGTACGCGTTTGTAAGAACGTTTGTCCAACACGCCTTCAGATGAAAGAAATTACGCGTTGTACGAAACAATGTTTGAACAATGATGATTATCACGCAGTAAGGAAATTGAGAGCGTATTTTAACTTTCACCATTACGAGAACAGCCTCACGTGTGTGTGTATATATATATAATCATCCTCGGAAAAATTTTCTATCAAAATAGAATAGAAGCGCGAGGAGAGAGCGAGGGAGAGAGAGAGAGGGGGGGTAGAACCGCTGTTTTATTGGAGAATTTTTATTAATTAATTATCGTAGCCGGCCAAGCGAACTCATCAATAATCCGTGGGCGCAATTGGGTGCCCTAGATCGTCTGGCCGCATTGATCACCAATTATGAGGTTTACGATATTTACACTGACGCCGCCGCCGCAGCCACTGTATATATCGGAACTTGTAGAGCTGTAGGAATTAATGTTACAATGTGTATTAAAATTTATCGTAGATAAATTATATATGACGTTGTAATGAAATATCGCGATATATATATATATATATATACACACACACACACACACACATACACACACACACGTAATATGCGAGCTAAAAGAGATATTAGCATCTGTATTCCAACCCACAAGGTAAAATCTTGTTTCTCTGTCGCCAGTATTGTTATTTTATAACGATCTCCTGCATCATGTATGGATCATAAAAAGATGTATAAGTCAATGATTCACTGAAAACCCAATGGACTCGGTAATAGTCGGAACAAAAGAACCTTCGACACTTGTCGCATAGTCTCATCCGACACGCGTTGAGAAAATCTCTCAACATCAGTTCTATCGGAGCATAAGTACTTATATATATATATATATATATATATATATATATGTGTGTGTGTGTGTGTGTGCATATGTGTGTGTGTGTGTGTGTGTGTACGCACGTTCGTATATGACATGACCTCGTTGTGCACACTCAGAGCGCATTGATGAATGACGGATGTGAGAATGAAATTATTGACAGTTGCGGTCTCGCTATCATTAATTAGGCGTATACTCCTCCACTTTGGTATATGTATCTCGCATAGAGTTGACCTAGTAAGAGAGCGCGCCTTTGTATACGCGACCGCGGGCCGATGGATCGTGTCGGCTGAGACACTTTTTCCAGCTCGTTTGTGCTTCGTCTAGGTACCTTTCTTTTTTTTCTTTTCTTTTCTTTGACGCGACCGTGATGTAGTTGTAGTATACTTATATACTTTTAGTTTCGATTTGATTGATTTATCGTTTGGATGTGCCGACAGGTGTACGCACGCATGCTGCGAACTGACCTCTGTGTCTGAATTGAAGAGATAGAGAGATATGCTTTGAGAATATATGCACACCGTGTTAGGCTTTTTTATACATGTCGTGGTGGTGACAAGTGTCTGATGACAAGGAATAATTGAGCGGTAATGTTGTCAGGGAATGAATAAGTATGTATATAAGAATGTTTATTGGTATATATGTATAAATTAAGTGACGGAATTGTTTATCTTAATTTTAAGAATGTTATATATGGTATTGTTTCAATAGGTAAAAATCCACTTGTGCAAGTTATTTTTTGCAAAAAGCTTTAGCCAGGCTCTATTATAGATCTTCCTCAGTTTGATAAAATCTAGAATGTCAATTTCACTTTGGCAAAAACATCTTCCACGCTGTATTTCTCTCTTAGCGACTATTCCGAAAAATCACTTCCCAGCTTCAAACGAAACCAATTTCCTCGGCGGCAAACCGAATCGCTGATTGCAAAAACACGCGCCGGCGCGATTCGCTTTCTCAACAGCAGTAGTAGTAGCGACCCTCGCGCGCGTCTCCCCCGATGAAGGAAAGGGAAAAGCGAAATCGATTATCGGTCGCTCGCGTGCGCGCACTTTCGCGGCTCTTATTACGTCTTTTTGCAAAATTATGAAATTCTAAAGGATAAGGAGCGACACATTCGCTATATACTAGCGACGCGCGAAAGTCAAGAGGGTATGTGGGTTATCGTACAGGGAATCGACGTTCTCATGTGTGTGTATGCGATACAAGATTTGCTTTCATCTGCTGCATGTGTGGTTAGATGTGGCGATGATTATACTATACGAGCGGATATAATTTGTTTGCCTCCTCGTGTCAGTGTCGCACGGACATGCGAAGGAATGTGGGTAGCTATGAAGTGCGGGGATATATGTGTGGTGTTTCGAAGATCGCATATATACGAAAAGTGATATATAGTAAGGTGCGACGCTTTTTCGAAATATATAGGAGAAATTATACTTGGAATTGTAAATGGTTTTTTTATCAGATGATAGTATTAGCTATCAATGCAGTTTTATGGGATTATTAAAACTTTTGTTTATTGTCGTAGACCTCAATACGTTCGAGATATTATTTATAATTAAAATCGAGCGATAAATTTTTCAATATGATTTGTAATAGAAAAAGGAAGGTTTAGAATTAGGCTAATGACGATTTTCTAACGTATATATGATTGCTAATAAATATGTCTTCAACTTTCTGTTATTAATTATCGAAAAAGTTGTCAAACGCAGACGATTTTAATAAATCCTAATGATTAATGAAACTTTCAAATGGCATCACGCTTATCTCGATTTTTATCGTACTTTGATGATTCGCATGGTGACTGTGATTCGAAGATATATATGTGCTTAACTATCAACTTTTAAGATTATTAAAGAAAACTTTAAAATCTTAAAATCTCTTAATTACTTTATTTCTTAATTATTTCAGTTTGTTAGATAACTAAATTAGATCTATACACTTCAAAATGTCAGTTTTTTACGTTTATAATTTTTAACAAATGTTTTCACCACTATTAACACTAAAAAGGAAATGATCAGAGATGTAGGTCCTGGATTTCGTTGAAACTGTAGGAGGTATTTTTATACGCCAAATAAGAAGATTGTTGTGAATGGGCTTTTTATTCTGAGATTCCAGCTATTTGATATCTAAAATAAACAATTTTTCATAAAAATGGTATCTTCTTTAGTTATTCTTTTTGAATATTTCTAAATACGTACATGAACTAAAAAGTTTACAAAAGGAGACAGAAAAAGCTTCAATTTAAACTTTGTTTTGTTAAAATATGTCAACTTGTCAAAAAGTTATAGACTAAAAAATAGAGAAGAAAATAATTAAAAATTTATCTTTTTTTTTCAAGCATTTGCTGGGTGGTATTTTTAGTTATATTTTTACCATTTTAACGTGTAAAGCACTGCGTGATAATTTTCGTTCGTTCAAATTAATTAGCTATATATGCTTCTTGCCGCGCGACTCTGGGATATGCGTGTGTGTGTGTGTGAGAGAGAGAGAAAGAGAGAGAGAGAGAGAATGTCTCCAGCAACAGCTGTCGTGCCATTTTGGCGGGAAAACATTTGTATATACATCGAAGAAAGCGCAAAGTTATAAATGAAGAAGTCGTGTATCGACAATAGTCTCGTGTAAATTCGCTCTGTTATCGGGATCGCGTGGAGGTGGACGCCAAAAAATACGCACTCGTGCATAAATTGATAAGCTACCACGTGAGAAATGTCGAAACAGAAGCGCTCGCTGTCAATAACCGGCTGGTTAAAGAAGGAGGTTAGTTGTGTGCTAGTTGCGATAGGTTAGGGGCCGGTGATTACGTGAACAAGTATATGTGTTTTTTTAATGCAGAAACTCGTAGGTTGCGTTTTCTTGGCTTCATTATTTAAGATTAGGTCAATGTAAGTTGGTTTATTGTGAGATCGTATAGTTGGGTTTGTTGATGTTTTTGTCTCGCATAGTCGCATGAGATAAGATCGATTTTTGTGTTAGTTTCCGACGTTCTGGGGGTCTAAAATGACGAAAACATTCTTGGTGTGACGTTGGCTTTCATTATTATTTTTAGCAGCGTTTGGTCGCGGCAAAGCACAATCGAAATATTACAAATGGGAAACGATATTTTAGCTTGCTTTATCACTATTGTTGTTGCATAAATAAATTGTACTGTGCTTGCTGTTTATGTGGTGTTAATTGATCGTTGTTTGCAGAATCAGCGCGAGGAGAAGAGCGATGAGAGCGATACCAAAGTGTTCAAGAAGAGTCTGAGAGTGTGCCTCGAGCCACTCGATAAGAATATCTTGTACCAAGCTGAAGGAAGCGATAGTTTTTTAAAGAACTTCCAAGTCAAACAGAAGGTAATGTAAAAATTATTATTTGAATATTAGTTCAAAAATCAAAACTTTATATTGTTTATATTTTGGTGCCAGGATCAACAAACAGTTGAAGGTGAGGCTGAAAATCAGCAGGCAAAAAGTGGAAGAAATGGTAGTACTGAATATCAGAATCAAAATTTAAATCAAGGTCTTAGACGGTCTGTCAGAAATCTTCCATATGATCAAAAGGTTACTTTAATAATAAAAGTAATATTCAAGGTATTTTAATACAATGTATTTCTTTACATAATTTTTGTCATTTTAATTAGCCAATAGAGAAGCCCATAGAAAGACAACCTAATATAGAAGATTTGACTCCAATCTTATTTAAAGGACACATAAATTACATTCATGACTTTTATGACTGCGCTAATATTTGTGACAAATTATTGTAAGTTTTTATTTTCATTGTTA
>JAYJLV010029770.1:0-30323 GCA_036873485.1 Torymus texanus | reverse complement strand
GTCCAGCCAATAGTTATGGCAGTAGTTGAGCCAATAGTTTAGCCAGTAGTTTAAACTGCAGTTTTTTTTTGTAAGGGAAATGGTCGTAAATTTAATAGAAATGTCAGAAAAATAGAAATTTATTGAATAAGTTAGAAGAATTCATTGTACAATTGCTAATTTTGTAATTTATTGACCAGTTTAATAATTAAATTAAAGAATTCGCCCTAAAATAAACGCGAACCGCCCTATCAGATAAGTCCACAGTTCCCGGAATAACCAGATAAGGCCATACTTTTGTTGAATTCTTACTTGTTTTGAACGCAACAGAAAATGTATAATCTGTTGAAACCAGCGTGTAAATGTGTGTTTTGAGTGTATTAATTGACTAGTCAAGTATCTTTTTTAATTGACTCAGCAGTCAATGGACGCGAATGGACTGTCCCAAAATCTGCTGGTAGACGTGAACGTGTTACGATGTCAGATGCTGCTGTGTTATCTCTCTGGGTGTTGGACTATTTTGCTAGCTTGACGCTCATAGGTATCACAAAATATCACATACGTACATTGTTTACCACCCGCTATTTATCTTTTGCTCTTTAGCATTACTGTAAGTATATGTATTAACCTGCACAATACAAATGATGAAATAAATTAATTGATCGAAGGAAAGGTTGTGTTTGATTAAATATAACACTTGTTGATAAAACTCATCCAGTTACGAGTTGAGAAAAAGTTGTTATTTGTAAGGAGTACCAAGGCCGCGTGTCGAAAAGAAGCAGAAAAGTCAAACACCGAGAGAAGGGAAAGAGGTTGGACTACGTGCAAATTCACGCGGGCGCAGAATCAGTAGAAAAAGGATGAGGATCGAGGCTGACGGGCAGAGTTTCTCGCCCGTGATCTCCTGAACCATTAGCCCACGTGGCTGGCCGCGTTCGTTTTCCCCCCTCCACCCTCTCCTCGTGCGCGCCTCTTTTGTTCACGCTCCCCCATCAGCCAAAGGAAACAGGGGCAAAACCACCCATGGCTCTGACACTGGCAAACATACCAGGCTTTGGAATATTTTCTGGGGGTTCGAAACTATTTCGTCAAATGGAAATTTACCTGGGAGGTTTTTCAAGGGCGCATGATTAGGAATAAGTACTATTCATTGTGGATCATGGTTTGAAGATGAATATCATTTTATTTCAATAATATGACGCTCTTATGACTATTTCACTTTAAATACCTGTACTTCGAAAATATTTACTTTTTCCAAGATAAAAAAATTAATATTTTAATTTTTTCGTTCCATCATTGATCTTTTGCCCGGTAACCTTTGCTGAATACGTTATTGGACCGTAAGTCTTATTCATTAGATGTACGTGTTGTTATTATTTTATTAAAATATTCACATGTATTATGTTAATCTACAAAAGAAAAATATTTAATCTTCAATATCTTTGTTCGTAACAGTGAGATTTTGTTGGCCACCGAAATCGATCTGAAGGTATAAAAAAAGCTACATATGTGCCAAATATCAAATCGATTGGATAATTTTTACTCCTATTACTCGTCGCGCGACAACGACAAGGATACTTTTTCTAAAATATTTTTTTTATCGAAAACAAATGGAGCCAATCTTTTGAAAATTAAATCTAATCTTATATTAAATGAGTTTAATTAGTGGTTTAAATTTCAAGTCTATTGATCATGTAGTTTCTAAGGAATTAATTTATAATTTTAAAAACATTTTTCTCAATAATAAATGAAATTCGAATGATAACCTAAAAATTAAAGAACGAGAATGTAAATAATTTAAAGACCTTTCAAAATAAATTTAGAGTGGTAAATAATTTTGAAAAAAAACGAAAAATTCGAAATCGTTTTTTTGTTATAAAAAAAAGAAAATTCATATCAATTGTTAAATCAATGATGGTGCCTAGTTATTTTCGCGAGATAAACAAAATAAACTTTGACCGTCGAAGATCGATGGTTTCGTTCTCTATACAGACAGGAAAACCAATTTTCTCAAAATTCAAAATTTTCAACATATTTCGCCTTAAAATATCATTTTCAGCATTTTTTGTCTCTAGAATTTTTTTCTCCGTTACAAAGCTTCCTCTTTGAGGAAGCAAAATAATAATCTAGCGCTATAGCTATGTATAATACTAATTTATAATAAGACTCGCAAAGAAGGTTGAAGTGGAGAAAAAAGTTATCATTTATTCAGTCTACCTATTGAAACTATTAGTCACTCTAGAAAATATAAAAATTATTTTCAAATACCGGAGGGAGTGACAGTGGAACAATTTCTCTCAATAAAGCTTGTACGCAGCATATAAGCGCACACATTTATACGTAATCCTTTAGAAACAGTGATCGATATGGGAAACTGCTATTCGGAGATGTGAGGAGCGTAATATTTATAATTTGACAAAAGCAATAAATGAGAGTAATAACGTGAGTGGGCCTAAAAATCAATGTTTAATAATTTCATATCGTTCTATTTCCCTGTCCAATTTCAGCCGCGTGCGAATATACATAGTTCATGTTGCGCACGTGGAAGGAAACCGGCGAGGACGAGCAGGGGAGAACGGGTAGGGCAAGGGGCGCCGCGCGCGCGATTTTGGGGCGAGCGTCATCGGGGATCCTACCCTCGGCAACGGGGCCGCCCTCGCTCTCTTTCTCTCCCCTCGATTCCGAAAAGGATCGATCCACGCTCGCTCCCTTGGCTCTTTTCTCTCCGTCTCACCGCTGCTTGACTCCCCGTTTCTTTTGCTCGTCGACGCTACGGAGCTAGAGGGAGCGAGAAAGAGAGAGAGAGAGAGAGAGAGAGAGAGAGAGAGAGAGAGAGAGACAGCCAAACGAAAAACACGAGCCAGAGAAGCGAGCCAAGTTGCGGTGGTGCCGAACTACCCTGGATCCAAAGCCCCGCAGGAGCGGCCCGACAACCCACTCTCTTTTTTCTCCTCCAGAGAGAGATGAGGTTAACGCGCACTGCGTAGAAATAGAAATTTAAGGTCGTCTATACGTCACCCGAGCGCCGCATGTTGGGAAAGAGCCTCTTTTCCCGCGTTTTTCAAGAAATCGAATTGAAGGCAATGATTGTGCAAAAGAGACTCGCTTTTCATTTCTTCATTTTTTCATTTTCGAGCTATATATCGATGAATAGTATACAAAGTATTTTCGTTGTGAGAATGATTATACTTGAAAAGTTTTTCTTAATATATCTCTATATTTAGAAAACAATTCAGTTAATTTTTCTTTTTTATATATATCGTATAGAATATTTTGGGTTTTATTAAGTAACTTATACCCTACACTTTATTAATAATACGTACACAATATATGGGGTACATGCGAATTATTTATTTATTATTTTATACTGAATAAAATTAGTCGTACTTTTATAATTTTAAAATGTAATTTTTATTAACAATGGAATTAACTATAAAGCCAATTTAACCAATGTAGTATTAATGACTACTGTATTAATAATAAAACTTTTTGAATAGTTATAATTTTATCCTACAGTTGCAGCATTCCTACTACATAGAAGCTTTATTTTTATTTGAATGTGACGGTTCAGGCGATCGCTATATGTCTGTTAATACCTGTAACGAAATGTCAAGCTGCAGGTAAAAACCTAAACGAGGTGTTGTATAATTAAGATAATCACGATGTCAAATCGCCATGGTGTTCTTCGTCTCACTAATCAATTCGTCCCGGTTTCGGTTAGAACCCTCAAGTAATTAGGTTAATGTCCGAGCTGAAGATGATGGGGTGCTATTCGAACGGGAGATGCTTGACAAAGAAAAGGTCCTTCGCGTTCAGGCCTTCATCATTGCTCTCTCGGACCGCACGCTCATCTCTTTCTCTTCCCCACTCGCTTGTCAAGCACAGAAGCTTCTGATTTGTGTGTCATATCGATTTCCACGAATATATGTTAAATATTGCTGGATATTTTAAACAATTTAATGATGAGTTCATGCCATTTGCAATTCGATAAAACTGAAGCGGCTCAAACAAAATCAAGCTTGTCTGTTATCGATCGTATCAGGTGGAGTTGCCAGCAACGATTTTAGTAAAAAAATAGATGTGTTTATTTTTGGATTGTTTGTTATTTGCAGTTTTTTAATCCATTGCCCACTTTTTATTCTCATATATATACAACAGTAGCGTATATCGGAGTTTTTTTTACAGTAACAACTATACTCAGTATTGTTTATTTAACGATTTTGACTTCACATTGTTAGTCATTTGATGAAATTTTGATATTCGAGGTATTTTGTAGAAAATTATAATTACCATTTTATTGACGGTAATTATAACATTTATAAATTATTTTGGGGTTGACCGAAGTTCTGGATACCTGGTCCGCAAAACGAAAAATATAAAGTTACGCTTTTTTATGTGTTTTATATTGTTACGAGTGAGGCCTTGTAAATAATTGAATAAAAAGTGAACAAACACTCTGACCACTCAGCCACGGCCACCACCGTTCGAGTTGCTGCTAATCGGCGTCATATTGTAATCGGACGCCTTGCTTATTTTGTTCTTTTATATTCGTTTGTGCATCCACACGTAACAATATCAAATGTCTCTAATTTATTTTTTCGCAAAAAAAACTAGTACTGCTTCATTCAATCTGTGATTAAAAAATAATTAATATAATATAGTGAGTACGAAGATGACTAGTCTGAAAGGTAAGATTCATGAATCCCAAAATAAATGCGTCGAATAGTGCAAATTTTTTATTAGAGTATTTCTGTGGCTTCCCGGAATAACCACACTGAAAAAAGTGAGCAGTTGAGCAGTTCCTGCACAGGCCCGCACGGATAGTGTGCAAAGCCACCTTATTCATCCGGTCAGAATTTTTGTGCAGCTGCTGTGCGAAAATTGCGCGGCAGTTGTCTGAGTATGGCGCTGCTATTGCACGGCAAGCGGCAACCGCAGGATAACAGCTCTCTCAGTGTATCGGAACATCAAGTTTCAAACCTATTGTGTTTTTATAAACGTTACTGATCTATTACACTAATGATGCTGAATAAAAGTTATCAATTAATCATATAGCTTTTATTCAGTCATTAGGATTCATAGTTTCATCATATTGAGTCGCTGGCGTCCATATTTTAAGACACATATCTAGGATAGCAGTTGTACAGAGTTTTTGGGCAGCAGGAGCAAAACTAGAAGAGCTGCCGCTGAAATCGCACAGTACAGTTGCTGCACATGTGATGTACAGCAACTGCCCAAAACTTTTTTCAGTGCATATATCTGCACGTTTCATGTTTTCGAGAAAATCGAGTTTTTAGTTTCACATTGGTGTTTAAAATCAAGGAAAATAAGATCAAATATAGTACTACATGTATGAAGTCACATCCAAATAACATACTTATTACAGTAGTTAGTACACGCGGCTGTCACTTATATGGTTATTCCGGGAATGAGAACAAATTTTAGTGGAGTTATACGGTTTTTCCAGTTTCAATAGCACTTATATTGTTTTTCTGGTAATATCTTTTATTCTGCAATAATCAATGAAAAAGCATATAAGCCGCGTTCATTGACAGCTCTATAGCCAGAAACGGTATATTGTTGATAAATCTCCGTATACTAACGCTACACTGCATGTGCACTGCATTATTTAGAAATTTGACACGATTCTTTAGGTACAAATGAATCATTACTTTTTATTAAGTAAGCACTTTCCCCAGTGATACATATGAATAGTTATACAGTTAATTTCGAAAATATTCAACTGAAAAAGTGGAGTTATATCACTGTTCTCCGGTTATAAGATGAAAAAAAGTGGAGTTATATGGTTTATCCGGGAACATTTTGAGAAAAATGCACTTATACTGTTTTTCCTTATACTCACTCGAGAAAAAGAGTACATCTTATCACTTTCTGTTTTGTCTACATAATAGAGGCTATTTAAAAGTACCAAAAACCGCATAAAATCGATTTTCCAAAATTTATCACTTACATGGTTATTCCGGGAAGCCACAGACTTATACCTATTATTGTATTGACTATGATACTTAAGTTTTTCCGAGATTTTCAAGAAGCCAACGTTGGTGAAGATACTGCTGGGTCATAATTCTCTCGTACCCTGGCGAAAAATCAAAGCACCGAAATAAAAACATTGCTATTGATTGCAACCGTCGCTTGAAAGAAATCGCTCTGAATTTTCAGCAGCTGAAAGCCGGCAATAAAAATCGATATCTAAGAGTCGTTGAACCAAAGCAAGCTCAGCTGAGCAAATTCAACTGTACGCCGGCGCGGGACGTATGTGTGTGTGTGTGTGTTTACGTGTACGTCGGCGAAGCAGTCCTCGAAGCGGTGGTGCGCACTTAAAGCCGTCTCGAGGGTCTCCGGAATTTCGAAGGAACACTCGTCGTAGTGTGCACGTATATAATACGCAAATGCCGGCGGCAGGCCGCGTGTGCGCGCGTCCTCGAGCCTCGACCATGACCTCGTCTCGCCTCTCGCGGCTACGACATCGCGCGCGCACCTCGTTAAACAACGCACACGTATATATACGTATATAGCTACACACACACACGAGGGGAGAGAAACGGCCGATCGATTCGCAGCCCGCGCGCACACTACGCGAGCAACTTTCTCTTTCTCCCTCGCGCCCGCACGCACGTCTCGGCCGGCTGACGTTCCTCTGTACCTCTACCTACGTAGCCGCGCGCCCGCACGTGTCGCAGCCTCTGCGTCTCCACTCAGCTCGAATTCTCGCCTACCGTCACCGCGATAAACACTTTTACTGTGCCAGAGACTACAATGGCTTTATTTACAATAGAGAAGCGACATTAAGTATCGGCATTCTTCATTCAACCATTCCTTCGTGTTTCATTAGTTTCTTCTCGTACTTCTAACGGAAGCGAACACAAATCTTTCGTTTTCTTTTCATATTAACTAATACACCGGATGCAATACAGCTCTTTCTCGCTCATGTGCTCTATTTTCATTTCTCAAGCTCGATTTACACGTGCAGACTCGCAAAACTATTTTTGCTCTTTTTTTCTAAAATCATTAAAGCATTCTTCTTGTAATCTTCATTGTCATATGTTTAGGATGCGGCGAACACCTAATTGAAAATTTAGTCTTTTTTGTATTTTAACAAACGTTTACAAAATAAAATCTGAGTTGCAACATTTACCTCATATTTGTTGTACAGAAATATTGTATACCTTTATTTCTATTAAATCTTAATTACACTAAATCTGTGTTATTTATTCTATTTTTGACAGAGTACTGGTGTCAATTCCAATCTTATTTTTCAACTGAGCCAAATATAACCTATAGTTACTTATCGATCAGAAATATAAATCCCCAATTGTTGTACAACTAATTTACTAGTTAGAGAAATTGTCCGGATCAGTTTACAGAGGTGGTAAGGCCTACCGATAGCCCTAATATGCTAAAATGCTCCGGCTCGATCCTATATAGGGATACCTCTGAGACGGTTTGAATTGGTCTATATGGGATACTGTTGGTATGGTCTGAATCAGACTGTGAAGATGTACCTGATAAGACCGGGTCAGGTCCAAATCAGGTCTATCGAGTGATATCGAGAGTGTTTTTCCTGATACGTCCCAGATGACGTGGTATCTTTGATGCGACGCGGATCAGTATACCACGTTACATCTTACATAACCTGAATCAAACAAGGTAGGTTCTCGGGTGGCTGCTCAGGACACATCACAATCAGTCTATGGTCGTGCCAGCGATATGGATTATAACAGGTTGCACAGATTTCCGGTTATAGACCAAAGTGGTTTTGAACTAGTGCTCCTAATGCGATCCGGATCAGACTACAATGAAACATCTCGTACAGCCTGGGCCCGGTCGTAGGCTACGACCGTACTCTTGCAATCGCCCGTGTGAAACCACGGGCGTATCCATTATACGGCTCGAACCAGGATATGTAGGTAACCCCGCTTAGATTATGGGAATACCCCTGATACCACCTCAGTCAAGCTTCAGACAACCCGGGTCAATCTTGTATTACCTAATCAAATAAATCGGTGAGCTTAATAGCTATAATTCTCCAAAGTTGAATTAGTGAAAAATCCACTAAAGATTAGTTAAAATTGCTCCACCGAAACATTAGTGAATATTCACTAATTCTTAGTGGAATATATGGCAATACTCACTAATTAAAGACTTATTTGAAGACCCTACTTGGTTTGGGTGTGGGAGACTCAAGAAATTTTTGATTATCGTAAAATCTTTTAATTATTTTATTTGACATTAAAATATAGCTGATACTCAAATCACTTTGAAATTTATGATTAAGGTCAAGTCCGAGATACTTTTTTATGTGAAACTTTTTACCAAAACCTTACTTTTTTAAATAGTTTTTTTATAGTAAAACTAAAAATAAGAACTCTGAAGTTAAAACTTTCTGGATCTCCCACACCAAATAAAGTTGAATTAAATCAAGTCCATACACCAAACCACATCCAATCGTAAAAATCGATTACTTTATCGAATCAAACCTTCTTACGGATAATGTTCTTTTTACAGGTGGACATAAAACAGCATTTTATCCAGATATTTATCCTTTATGTTTTTATAGGTTATATAAGATTAATACTTTAAATTTTTCGCTCAATTAAAAATGAACCACCAAATATTTTGAAATGAGTTTGAGATTATGATTATTAGAAATTATATCAAAATTTGATTTTCAACATTTCTTTGTAGAAAACTATGATTTAAAAAAAAAAATTTTAAATTATTGCTATAATATGTTAACGTTACGTTATAAAACTTTCAATAAAATATACAAAACATCTGAACGAAAAATTTTCAGGTTATTATATTTGTAGCTTATTAAAAACATGTACTTACGTACGATTATCGAATGGTGAAATACTGAAATAATTGTAAGGCTCATGTTCCAATAAATATCACTTCTCTTTGGAAGTGATGACTGAGTGTTAAAACGAAAACGTTTATGCTTATAATTATATCGAACAATTGAAATTCAATATTCCTTTGGTCATTATTTACATCGATCTCATATAATTCAGGTTAAATTGTTTAAAAACTATTTCCACACATAGGCTACACAAAGTAATATTTTAATAATTATTACTGAATTAATTAAACAAGTTTACCTTTTTCTAGAGATTAATTGTACTTTTAAGATAATGTGAAAATAATAGTTTTATTTATGTTGTACATTTACTACATAAAAATAAGTAATTAATAAAAGTCTATTTCAAAAATATAATTATCAAATATATACACTAACTATGCTTAAAACTGATTAATGTATACACAATAATTCTTATTTCTATTGATTTTTAAGTTACGTTTATTAAATTCATATCGTATAATCAATTTCTGGATTGTTATTATAAACATTTATTGTTAATAAATGGTTATTTAGCAGCATATTTCGTGATTTTCAGAACATTGCAACATTTATTAATTTTATAGTGTAACCGTTATTTTAAAATTAGATTATCTATGACTATTATTTAAAAGTTTAGAGGTATAACCAATATGAAGACGATTTCCTTTAAATAGAAGTTATTTGGTAATTCATGTAGTTCGGCTCATATGTTGTAGTTTGCTGGATAACAAAAATCATCTTTACAAATGTAACAGTTGAATTCAAGACATCAACTTTCAAGTCATTTATTTAGAAATGCTTTAGCTATATTAATCAAGATTCTATTAACAAAATTCGATATTGTAGACCATAGATAAATTGTTATTATATCATATAATAGTGTAATTTGTCATGTCGGAAAAGGTAAATAATTATTAAAATACTGAAAAAGTCTAACAGGTAATTTATTGATATAAATAAAAAGATAGTCTATATAGACTAATCATAAGGCGCCTAAATGGGTTATGATATACTAAATCTCATAACGAGTTTATAGTAGAGTACTATTTGACGTCCTATCTTACTGATAAGTGTACATGATTATACTTTTCTTAAAAATGTTATTAAATTTAAGATTCGCCAATTAATGCCCGGTAATTGAGATATACTAGAGTACCGCATGGCCAACTTGGAGCAAGAGAATTAAAAGACTTATAAAATATGAAATAAAGATATAAGATATCAAATTTTTTACATTATATTTCGTTACATTTGACGTCCAAACATCACAATGCTATGTGCTTAAACATTGTTATGTAATTACATAATTTCAATTCTAATAATACCATTAACTTGATCTCCCACTATTTAATTTGATCAAATATTGATTTTTCTTTCTCATTTTAAATGTTGTATACTGTTATTCAATAACACTAAAATATATATAATTTAATTTCAGTTAATTTACTACATCTTCATCATTCAAATAATAATTCATTTCTAATAAATACATCATAATAATCTCTATAAATACAATTATCTATATAAAAGATGTTCAAAATAAATCGTAACTTAAAATAGTTAGTTTATAATTTAATTATTCAGCATCAATGAATCTTACGTTATTACTTCATTAGGCCCTTTTGAAATGCATCTCTAGTTTAAAAATAACAACTGTAACAAGCGCCATCAATCGCTTGTAAGAGTGCATTATTATGGAGGAATAATAGGGATAAAGCTTGATACGGAAGAGCAGGCCACCCGCTACTATTCCCTTGCTGAAATCACGTCTGATGAAGCAGTAGCCAAGTGACCTTGAAACAGTGAGACGAGAGAGTAATAAAAAGCCGTATATATTTTCTAAATCCAGCAACAAGTGCCGATACGATGGCACGCTATACAACAGCAGCCAATCGGGAACGATAAAAAAGGGAACGAGCGAAAACGAATCTTATTGCGCCGATCGTGTGTGCACGCCGTTAAAAAAGGGGAAAAAGGATGTAGAGCGCGCGCTGCGCGAAAGAGAGAGATAGCTATAGAGTCTTCGTCTCTCTCGCTCTCCCGCAGTGGGGAGGGAGCGTGAAAACGAAAGTGATATGCTGGCTCGACTACATAAAAGCCCTAAACTACGCGGCGGCAGCGGCGGCGGCGGCTGGCGCCAGCGACGTGCTCGATATACGTTCGAATAAATCTCCCTTACGCTCCTGTGTTGAGTGTGTGTGTTTCCCTCCCTCTCTTTCAACTGCTCGTCTTTTCGCGTCATCCCTCGCGCACGTGGAATACGTAGACAGGTGCATAACACGCCGCTAAAGGGGAACAGCATGAAGAAATATGTATAAGAAGTTCGTGAGAGAGGTAAACGGGCGGTTACTTTTCAAGGGGAACACGCTCTAGTCGGCCCTGTGCCTGATTCTCCGTTTCCCTGATACATCAATACGCCAAGTGATTTCCATTTATTTTCTGCTGTTTATTTTCTCAACCACCGTTTAATTTTAATGCTATCTAAATATTACATCAATAGTTTTGTAGATTTCATGTTCGGCAGTTTGTTTGAAAGATCTTCAACTGATTAAGTCATAAATTAATATTGTTTTGCGATATGTTTCATAAATCCTTTTATTGGAAAATTACGTGGAAATTTGTCTAATTGTTCAGTATTGATAAAATTTTAATATTATCGACAATCTTATATACACATAATAAAAATACAAATGTTTTATTTAAAAATTCTAACGATCTATTATATTATAAACCTAAGCAGCATAATAATCAAAATTATTTATTTTTTCGTCGATGAGTGTGATAATTATATATGCTGCTCCATTCAGGACCTTCTTTACCGTCGGATCAGGAGTTGAACCTAAGGAGTCATAGCTACAGCTGAGAGTCGTCTCTCCTTAAAATTCTTTCCTAGCCCTGGTACTGCTTCATGTGGGCGTTGGCCGACCCCGTAACTCAAAGGCCACGGTGTTATCTGTGCGTTAAATCTTGAGCAAGAGAGAAAGAGAGCAAGCTCTGTTGAACTAGAAGGCTGATCACCCCACATTCACTTCGGACAATACGCGCATACACCTACACTATAATGTATAGATTCAACACGCAAAATATATAAGATGAGTCGTGTCATCTCGGATTTGCTTGTGTGACCGCTTCCATCTGCTACCAATACCGTTAAAAATTAATAAGTTTATTTATAAAAGTATAAAATTACAATCTTTGACGCTATGCTGTGAAAATTTCATAAACTTACGTACTTAGACGCATAAACGAGCGAATAGTCTGAACGTTCACCAACGCGTGTAACAAGAGTTTTTACATAACACACATGTTCTGGCTACGTGAGCAAAAGTCCATCACGAAGTTACCGCGGCATACCTACGAAATCGAAAGTAAAGCTCCGGGCGGATTCGACAAGGTGTATGTGTGCATATCGTGTAATACGGCGTTGGCGTTCTCTCTCCCTTCCTCTTTTCCTATACTCTTCTTTGCGATGATCGCGAGTATCCGATATATCAGTTTTTTCCCTTTGCCTCTTCTTTGGAAAACTTTCGATTTCACGCAATATAGCGTGTTATCTCACACGCTTGCATTCACAATGAGCAAATGTTTATTAAGAAAAATGATCTTTTTTTACTGTATTTGACTTGCTAAAATTTTAGTGTCATAACCGATTTTGAATTTCTACTCATTAATACAATATAAATCAGTAAGATGCCTAAATATAATGATATTTTCTAAAATTATATTGCAATTGGTATCTCTCTCTCGTGACTCAAGGGCTCAAGCGTTGACGAGTCGGCAAACTGATAAGTGCCCGGCCATGCAGCCACGCTGGCACCACACTCTTATTTCGTTTGCAATGTTGCTCTCTCATATCCTTTATTTACGAAACCTTACAAATGAACAATGAATATATACCACTAGAACGACAAATATATCGTCAGATGAACGAAAAACTAAACGATACACATACAGTACAGAGAGGGGTCAATCGGCTGCGCGGGCGTTCGTATCGTGCGCGAGCTGGACAGACACATAAATCGCGAATCTCCCAGACGGTCGCGGTCGCACAGCAGCCGGAACAGCAAGGCGTTAGGCGTAAAGGTGAACCTGCAGCAGATGCAGGCGCAGGAAAGAGAAAGACGCGAGATAAGAAGATCGAGCTCTCTCGGCTCCTTGCTGCGTGAGAAACGCGCTTGCATAACAACCGCGCGCGCGGCTCGCTCACTGTCTGCGCTCAGCCACGTTAGACACGTAGGTGAGATAAGCCGCGATTATCTCGGGCACAGGGTCGCGCTCGCTGCAGGCCGACTACAGCGTGCTTTACTTTCGGCCCCGCAGGCGTAATCGCAGGCGTAATCGCAGGCGTAATCAACGGGAGCTGAAAAAGACAGGCCAAATGAACGAGAGTATCGGTAATACACGTGTATAATATACAACGGGCAGCGCATCGTGTACGGACCGTGGAGCAGGGAGCAGAGCTCGGAAGCGAGTATAGCCGGTGCGATAGTTGTTTTCGCGAGCGAGATCGACGCAGGGCCGCAGTGCATCGGTCAGGAGCATAATGAATCTATTCCGGCGGGACGTGGCCGGAGCGCGGCTCTACACGCGCGCCCGTTGTTCCTCTGCGCCCCGACATATTTCCAGCGGAGCTTCCAGCGGAGCTTCCATCGGAGCTTCCAGCGGAGCGGCTTGTTTTGCTGCGCACAAAGCCCATTTGTACGCGCACGCGTGCAGCCGCCGCGCCGCGAGTCTATGACGGAGTACCGCCCCCGCGAAATTATAGCGGACATTGCAACTCGCTCGCGCCCGCGCCCGCTCATCGCGGCCTGTTTCGATTATGACATGCGCGCGGTTGTGTGTGTGCGCGAGCTCCTCTCTATACGCACGGTCCCGTGTAATAACGCATTATTCGACGGCTGCTTTACCCTGATTTGACCTTGCCAAAAAGCGGCATTACATGCGTGCCCTGTGTCATATGAGGACTATAGCAACCGCATTGCTGAATTACAAAACTACCAAGATAGTAATTACTGTACTGTACGAAACTTTCAATCAGGGAGTTTTTACTGCTTTTGGACATTTTCTCTACTAATGGTTATGTGTTTTTGGTAAAAATATTTCATTTACTTTAGGTTTTACGAAATAGTTTTGTAAATTTCACGGTTTTTAGGAAACACTCCTTAAGCTAGGATAGAAAATAACTAAAACTTTTGTTTTGTAACCACGAGTGCCACTTTTGTAAATAATTTATCTACTACCGTACATATACACTGCGTTACAACAGAACTTACTAAATTATCACACTTCTTTTTCCAAATCTGTAAAACGAATATTAATATTAGTTGTCAATGCCATAATTTGTTATTAGTTTCAATGATTACAAAATAGTATAATTCTTTTATACATTTGACTGTTTCAACCTTTGAAAATTACTATTTCTCTTCTT
The DNA here is from genome assembly GCA_036873485.1 of Torymus texanus. NCBI lineage: Eukaryota > Metazoa > Arthropoda > Insecta > Hymenoptera > Torymidae > Torymus > Torymus texanus. The sequence continues at coordinate 16,053 of JAYJLV010029770.1, read as the reverse complement.
GGTTGTAGTATTTATTGATAGTACTAAATCTTTCGATAGTAGCATTGAATCGTAAATTACTTATTTTTCTTAAAAATTATACTTCATCTATCCGTTTTACCTGCCGACCTTTTTCCTGTTGTACTTCTGATAGTAGACTCCGTAACTATACATTTAATATTCAACTACATTTAACCATCCTTATTAAAAATTCAAACTCGCAAAAACGCTTTATTTTCACTATTTAAATGCACTCTCTATTTGCTCTTTAAATTATAAAATGCATTGCAACGAAGCTGCTTTTTTATGTTAACTTTACTAAAAAAAATTTGTTCACAATTTATAAAAGTAAATGGCATGCTTGCAAACAAATATCATTGAAAGCTACTCTGGTATACAATCAGTAACTATATCTATTTATTATGTTAACTGTTTTGTCATAATAATTTTCTATAATTCTTTATGAAAAAAGAACCAATTTTATATTTGCAAACAAATATAGAACTAATTAAATTTAAAATCAATTTACTTTTAAATTTTACTATTTCCGTGGGTTTTTCGATATTTTTATAAATATAACAGAAAAGGTTTTGTTTGATAACAATTGTAGTCAATTCAAAACATAAGCACACTTATATGGCTTACAGATATAAGGATTATTTTATTGACTGTTTTTCTTTAGTAAGGATGATGTCTCACCTTTGGAGCATAGATTTAGCTAAACAAATAATGAACTCCTGCTTTAAAATTTTATTCATTGACTTCTAGAGAAATAGGCGTCGGTATAGTAAATAAATCGATAAGTAGGAGTCAGAATGATAAAAGATTAAAGTAATTAAAAAGTGCTTTAATTTAAGATTTCATTTGTCTAAAAATATTAATTTCTCAAAAATTTAAAAACAATTTAAGGCCTAAAAAAGTTGTAAAAAACTTTTCTTTTCTAATGATTGTGTAGGGAATGTTTTTAAGCATTTTCCTGTACGCTAGAATTACTAGTTTAAAACTACCTATAGGGAACAAATATTTTTAGACGAGTGACTGCTTAAATTAAATCTCTTTTTGGCAACATCTTGTTTATTTTGGCATGATTATTTTAGCTTATTTATGTTTTCGTTGATATCTAGTTCTCTTAGATATTCCGAAAAAGCGCTCTTTCTTTGTCCATTGCTCAATTCATAAAGTTAAAAAAAATGACGTCTCTGCTATTTGACCTTCAGAATGATATATACAAAGTATATTCATATATAAGGGAATATAATTTGTGTAGTCAACTATCAAAATTGTTTTCAAACTTGTCAAAATAACGAGAATCAAAAAATTAATATTATACTTGGTTGAATTGAAATTAAAGTAAGGATATTTCATAAGTATTATTTATATGAAAACTGTTACAATTAGTATGAAACCAGAGTTTTTAATACATTACGTGAATTTTCGGGCCCCTTATTTTACACTGCCTGTGACTAAGTTGAAAGTCTATTTTTTAAACATTAATCAAACATACATTGCTTAATAATACTAATCTATAAATAAGCTAGGATTGAAAGAAAATATGAAAATACATTAAAATAGATCAAAATAGAGTTAGTTCTGAAAGACGCATTAGACAGGATATTCCTATGAAAATTTGTATAAAGTCTGGAAAACAGAGCTGCAACGAGGAGGATGGGGAAAAATTTAATTTCGAAACTTTTTGCACAAACAGAGAAATTTTGCCGGCCGTAGGTTGGAAAGAACGAGAACAAGAGGGTAGAGAGAGAGAGAGAGAGAGAGAGAGGGAGCGCGATATAACGCTCGGGCACTGATGAAGCAGGACGAAAAGGAGAGGGTGGGGCGGGAGGAGGTCGTGCGCTGGAGCTATAGTCGGTGTGGAGGGGGGTAAAATGATGCAAAAATAACAAATTGAAATTCGCGGTCGAGGGGGTCGGAGTAACGTCCTCTCTTTCCCAGAACGCGGATGAGGGAGGGTGGGAGGGCGGACGGGCTCTAGAGCGTGTTTGTCAGGGCGGAGGGGAGCAGGTGAGGGGTGCAACGGGGTCGAATCGAGAGGGAGAGGTTGGATCGAGCCACGCTGCTGCTGCTGCTGCTGCAGGGCTGGGGTGGGTGGGGTGCCAGCGAGGGAGAGGAGAGGTAAAATAGAGCCTGGCGGGGAGCCGCAGGGGAGGCTCCGTTCGTGTTAGCCCGCGCTAGTGTGCAGCAACTGATGTTCAGCTATACGCGGACGTGCGTAGCTCTGTGCTGTACGCCTGTGTGAGTCGATGTGAGAGAGAAAATGAGAAACGTTGGCCAATGCTCCGCGCTCGCGCTATGTAGAAATTTACTTTGCGCTCATGTATTTTCTGCTATACTCGAGCGAATGCGCCTGCCTGCGTATGTGTGCATAAGAGAGAGAGAGAGAGAGAGAGAGAGAGAGAGAGAGAGAGAAAGAGAGAAAGAGGAAAAATTATGGGAAAATAGCCTATGGTTGCTCGAGCTCTTTTTACCATCACGCCACGATGTTTTCGTGTTTATTTTTAAAACGGTTCAGCGACTTTTTCAACCTATTGCTCGACTTAATATCGGATTTGAGTTATTTTTTATCTTCCTTTATATCTCCTAATCGTTCCGAAAATACCTACTTTTTTTATTACGCTGAACATTTTTATTTTCACAATATATACTATTATGTTCTGGCTATTTGTCTCATTCCATGAGAAGATTCAGATAATGAAAATAATTTTACAGTTTTTTCATTTCAAATCCCTTTGGAAAACAACAAGAATAAACAGGACTCGCGGGTAAAAACTGTTCAACAAGGGATGCAACTGCAAGAATTTTATAGCTATTTCGTTGAACATCGTATATAAAAATTGTCTCTGTCATTGATCGACAATTATTTTTTCTAATGCTTTTATATTCTCATCAATAAGTACAGATGATAAAAATACAAAAAACAAATCCAAAATATGAAAATCAATTTTTCATATCAAAAATTGAAAATCTGTTATTAATACGTATGAATTACCTATACTATTTTCATTCCTCCTAGAAATTGTAAGTCTAGGTGTGCTATACATGTGTTTTATACATAAGTGGAAGCAATTACAGATATGCAGCTTAAATTTAGCAGGTATAAAATATTAATATATTAATTCCTCAATTAATCCATTAATTTGAGGAGGCCAGGTGCCAATGAATTACTTCGAGCACTGATAAGAAATATATTTTGTGTATGATGAATAGGTATGAAAAGTCAAATTCCGTACGACTTACAAAATTGTAATTTACGATACAGTTTCGTAAAATAAGTAATTCTTACACAAGTGAATAGTTATCCAAGTAAAACAAGACGAACAAAAATGTACGAAATTTTGATGCCTGTTTGCAATGTTAAAGATCGTAGAGTCACTTATTTTGACGAACAGTACACAAAGTAAAGTGGCTAATAAAGTCATGTTCGTTTCTAAAGCAAATGTTATGTCCAAAGTGCCATGATGGAATAATAACGATACATTATAGAACATACAATTATCAGAAGTGGCAATAACCCCGACTAATGAATGATGTATACGTTAATTATTTTACGATAGGTAAGCGCTGTTTACACCAGAGTAAACATACAGGCAGACGAGGATAATTTGGTCGAATAAAACTATCAAATTTATTAAAAGCATTTTTTTTAAAATAAATTAAAAATTTTTCATTCATGCCATGCTCTGGAAACTATTATACACACGGGTGCGCACATGCACATATATACAGTTAGAATTTGAGGGATAACAAAAAAAAACTGCGTAAATTAAACAATAATATACATCACGCATTACATATAAAACATTTTACAAATACTGGTATTACAGAGATAAACTTCATAGTCATATATTATGTTAATAAGGATGGCTCTCCATATTCAGATTTTTTTTATCGTGCTTTAATAAATTACAGAAGTACCGGACGGCTTCTTGTCATTACAACAATTAATTCAGTATACGTCACGTCTACATTATCGAAACGAACAAACGTAGAAAACTTTTGGTTTTCGGACAAATTTTTTTAAATTTGTTAAATATCAGAGCAGAAAAGTGTGGTATTGTCGCGCACTTTTATCGAACGCATAATTGAATGCCTATTGGTCTGGCTAACGACAGACCTCTTCTACTCATCAAATAACAAATGTATTTTTTTAGCATTGCAGATTGGTTTACGAAGTGACAATAGGATTTTTATTGCTTTCACAAAGTATATTTTTAAACGTTTTCTCATTCGCATATCACTATGCAAAAGATAACTATCCCAATGCTTAACTATTGCAATAGTTTGGGAACAGTCAATTAGAACTAATTCGATCTTAATAAGCTAACAAGGAATAATGATAATGAGTTATAATTGATTATAACCAATCAAAATTTTGTTAACTTATAATTTGCTGTTTGAGGATATTTTCGGTTGTATAGTGCACTACAAAATACGGCAAATTAGGAAATTAATAATATATGAGCAACTTATATTTATAACTTGAAAATGGCTTCGGTGGTGTTATAATCCTCTCCAAGAAAATTGTAATCATTGTATTCTATAGCATAGCAAGCCCTTCAGTCTTTCATCCTCTCTCTCTCTCTCTCTCTCTCTCTCTCTCTCTCTCTCTCTCTCTCTCTCTTTCTATCTTTCTCCTTTTCTCGCTGTTTCTCTCACTTCATCTACCTTTTATTCATTAAAGGAACATGATATATACGAACAAAGCTTTCTGGTGTACTTTATTGCAGGCCTAATTTCAGACAGATCCATTGAAAAATAAAAACGAAATTCTTTGCATTTGTATAAAAAAGAGGAAAAAAAGAATCGAAAAACCAATTAAACGAGCATTTACTCGTTAAAGCTATTAACTCGCTACCAATTTGATGTTTATCGTCTACGTAAATCAATTGCATCAAGGTACCATTTCAAGCCCGCATTTTTATATTTATTTCTTACTATATTTATATATTTCCAAGAGTGCTGATTACGAATTTGTTGCCTAAATATTAATATTTACATAAACACGATGAGTGGGGTACAGAATGTATATGTTTTTATTTGAGATACAATTTTAATGCACAAATAATATAATAAATAAATATAATAAATAAATATAATATAATAGAATCATAATAAAATGATAATCCAGTATTATCCTAATATATAAAAAAGAGATAGACTTGAGATTATCACCTCTAATGATTGTGATTGGTCGATTTGAAATGGACATGTAAAATTTGATTAGCCCACGATAGGGTGCGCGTTGCACACATAGACACTGCTAGTAAACTAAAAAACGTAAAGACCTTTGCGATTTAAAGATATATGACAAAAACACTCAATTTGGTCAACAAAAGGACGATTTTCGCACTTACTCCGTAAAGATATCGATTTACATAAGAACTTTGAATATAAAAAGTGTAGATTACTTCAAAATAATTTAAAACAATTAAAAAGCCTAAATATTCTAAGAATAGTCGAGTTTAAGAATATAAGATTCTCCTGCGTTATAGCAGTTGTGATACATGTAAAAACGAAGTTTTAACATAGGCATAGATGGTAGGCAGACGAAAGCGCATAGAGGCACATCCTCCTAGTTTATCTTCACTATACTTAATGAAGTCTTGCATAAAACTTGCGTTGAAAATACTTTTTTAATACCAACAAACATTAGCCGCGCTAATTTCTTGCTTTAACAAGGCATAAATTCCTTTGTTAATTCCATTTCTATAAATTTCTAAAATAATTCCAGGCTACCAAATCTTACTTTAGATCACTACAATCCAATTATCTTTTAAAAAACTATTCCAGCTATGATTGAAAGACTCCGCTGTCATATTGTTTTGTTTGTTAATAAACCCATAATATTTACAGAACTCGGTAGAAATGTAATCAGCGCGGGACAAATATATAAAAAAATAATTTGATCTTTTAAATATTTGCCTATAAAACATCATCGGTGAATCCGATTTCTTAAACGGATATTAGATGAATAAGTTAATAAGTTGCAATATTTTGTCAATAACTTATTTTTATACATTTGATTTATTCCACATTCGGAATGGTCTAGAAAACCGAAAATATCTGGTACGTCAATGTGCTGTTCAACAAATTTTATTATTCATTTTTTTTTTATTTAGGCGTTTGTTCATTTCTGTAGAACTGCTCATATTCATTAGATAAGTTAAGGCTAGAAATATTTAACCACTAATCCTACTAGGAAGATTCATCCACTCATTTTTGAGATATTCGAGATAAAGTTTTATCGGCGTTTCGCAATTGAGAAACGATAGTCAGTGTTATTAAAGTCGAAGCGATAAGTACACATTTCCCTCGTGTCCAATTGTTTTAAAAAATCATCGGCGTTTATGAGACCATGGATATAATGTAGTAACGAGACTGACAGGTGCGGAATAAGAGTGTCCCAACTGAGATGAGTTCTAATATTATAACAAAAATAAAGAAAATGTAGTTTCTGAATAGGATCAGTACACAGTCATCGCTTATCGTACAGGGTCCTAGATGCTAAAAAAAATAAACGATAAGTAGGCGGAAAATTATTATACTTAAATACTAAGTACTTTATAGTTTCAACAGCGAAAATAAAATGCAGCTTTTTTAAATATCATAGATGCACTTTTATCTGCTGGCGAATGATTAGACAGAGGAAGAGGTTGAATGAAATTGTTTATGCTGCGTTCTTTATTCCTAATACAGCGTGTTTTTTCGTGTAAAAAATTGTTTTTCATTGAGCATTATTATTTGTACTAGTTAACTTTATGCACTCAAATTTTTTTTTTGAAAAAACAAATGAAGGTGATATTTTGAAAATTTAACCTAATTTTGTATTAAATAAGTTTGATAAGTAGTTTAAATTTCAAGTCGATTGACCGTGCTGTTTCTAAAAAATTTATTCATGAATTTAAAAACATTTTCTCAATAACAAATGAAATACGAATGATCTAAAAATTAAAAAACAAAAATGTAACTAATTTAAAGACCTTTCAAAATAAATTTAGACGGGTAAATAATTTTGACTCCTACAAATGTAAAAATCAAAAAATTCGAAATCGTTTTTTGGTTATAAAAAAAAAGAAAATCTATCAATTGTTAAATCAATGATGGTGCCGAGCTTTTTCGTGAAACAAACAAAATAAACTTTGACCACCGAAGATCGATGGTTTCGTTCTCGAGATATAGAGAGTTTAGACACATACAGATAGGAAAAAAAAATTCTCAAAATTGAAAATTTTCAACATGTATCGCATTAATAAATCATTTTAACCATTTTTTGTCTGAAAATTTGTTTTCACTGTTACAAAGCTTCCTTTTTGAGAAAGCAAAATTATATCTAGTAATGCGGGTATTTTATACAGGAAGATCTTAGTGCATTTATACTATACATCCTAATATAAGTCAGAGCCATGTTTGTGTCACTAAAAACAAGTCATATATTTTATATCTGCCCGTTTAATTATTAAAATTAAAATAAAATAAATAAAAAAAGAAAAAATAATTAAACTGAGATTTTCGAACAAATAATAATAATATATGAAAGGACGGTACAAAGAATGTAAAAAGGATAGAAAATTATCTATCAAGTCAGAAAAGCTGCAAAAGCAAAACAGCCAAGAGGGGAAAAAGAAAAGGAAATATCGCGAAACGAAGCAAGACGACAGGTAAAAACCACCCGATGAAATAGTCCGAGAATGAAACTGTAACGAGCAGATGAGAATTATTGAAGCACGATGAGACAAAATGAGAGAAAGAGAGAGAGAGAGAGAGGGGGGAGCAGGTGAGAGGGAAACAGAGAGCGAAAGAGAGAAAGAGTGAGACTGAATGAAAGCACGGCTGACTTCGGCAACGACAGCACTTCTCTGTGAAAGCCATTGGATTATTATATTACGCGAGGCTGCAGCGACAGCGCGAGGGAAGGACTTTTCTCTGCTTTTTTTCGCGGTTTCTCCCGTCTCGCGATTCGTGTCGGATGAAATTTTGACGACGAAGCGGCGACGAGGATCCGCGTACTTGCGCTCCTTGTTCTGCTTCGGCTGTATATTGTTTGGTGTTCAGTTGCACAGCCCAACTATTATATACAAGCTTCTTATGTAAGATAATCGAGTTTTAGCACGCTCAGTATTCCCGATATATAAACTAAATAATTTATACTAATAAATAAGAAACTAAGGTAACAGCACACGTTTTCTCAGACATATAGCATGGGAAAGCTTAATTAAAGATATCAGTAATTAAAGAACGTGAAGAATATGGCATATAAATTATTTCAAATATTTTTAAACCTCCTCACTTGCTTACAAAAGTTTTAATCTGAAAAGTGGCCGTATTAGCAGCTGATGTAACTCTACACAGGTTAAGTGTAGTGAAATTAGCGTTTATTCGTTTTATCTTGTTAGGTTTACAAAAGAAATGAAAAAGTTTTTTAGACTAAATTGTTTGATTTAGGTATACATGTCGAAGTATACTATAATACACGCCCAAGTTACATTTTGGCTTTCTGTAAAATTAATATTACGTCGGGGTGCTTTCAATCTTTCACTTGTTGTAAGATGAACTGCAGTTTGAAGACTATGTATTATTTTTCCTTCTACAAACATACAAAAATCTTTCCATTTGAAATGGCCGAATTAACTACAGTGACCTCATTACGTGATAAAAAGAGACTGTTTTATTATCATTGTGCATTAACTAAATGAATATTAAAGAGGTGAGTCTAAATGAAAAACTTGAGAACAGATTTAAAAATTGTTGTAAGCTATTTTCGTATTCAATTTTTTATAAAATATGACATCGTTCACTTTCTTTTAAAGTTTCAAGAATATTTTGAAAAATTAAAAATTCTGACAATATCAATTAAAAATGCTTTAAAAAATTCTTGATAAGATAATCAGAAAAACTATATTTTCCTTCTTGGGTATTTTAAACCCGATATATGTCGTAAAAATTCCAAGGGTTGAATTATGCTTAGATTAATAGTAACAATTTTTAGTAAAAAAAATTTTTTATAAACATCAATTGAATCAAACAAATGAGTTTATTCACATAGTTACACTATGTCAAGTAAAATGTAGACTGAAGTGGGTTACGATTTGTCAAAGTAATCTAAAATGTATACGAGATCTATATAGTACATTCAAGTACGTTATATCTATTAATTTAAGTCATTTTACTACGATACAAGATAGTCGGCTAATGAGAAAGTATACATTCTTCAGAAAACAAATTTTAAAACAATACATAAGACTATATTAATGATTGTTGTTCCTAATTCTGTCGCATGAGTCTTATATCTTGGAATAAGGGCAAATTAATCTCAAATATGCTCTATTTTGTTAAAAATTATACCTCTCCCATTGACTGTCTCTTCGCAATTGTTTATAATATGAAAACGAGTAAAATATTATAATAGTAGACAGGAAAAGCTAAAATTGAAACTTTGATTCGTTAAAAAGTATTAACTTTTCAGTCAGTTGTTAGTCAGCAAAGATAGCGTAAAAAAATGGATAAAAATATGATCTATTAACCGTTTAAAAAAAAGACAAACTTTCATCATTCTTTTACGCTATATTTCTTTGTTTATAGCTTTCCAAAAAGTAAATACTCTTTAATCAAATTGTTTGCTTTTATAATTTTTTGTTGTTCGTTTTTGTATCACGAGTACTTATAAAATGATAATCTATAAAAACAGGCATAATTTTGTTATGAAAGATTAGATTATCCATATCTCAAGAGAAAAGGTCTACAGAGTTAAAATTATAAAAAATATTGAATAAATAGAATATCAGTGCATACTTGTACGTATCACGATCATTATCATTTCTGAAAAATATTTAAAAGTGTTTTGTACACTGAGACAAAAATATAGTTACTATTGCTATAATGTATAGTGCAAAATCGTTACAACTATATTTTATAGTAAAATTTACTAATAATATGGTTAATAATGCTAATAATACTAAAATATAGTATCAATAACTAATAAAATATGTATGTTTTACTGGAAAAAATAGAAATCGTAACTATATTTCGACAACTATATACAATATAGTAGTAATGACTAGGTGCATTTTTGTCAGTGTATAATTTGCATTTATCAATTTAAAATACATTGTACACAAGTAATTTTCTCGTAACTGAGGAGTTGAGTTGGGAAAGCTTTTTCAAGAAACGAAAATAGTAGCATATAAAGGCTCAATCATTGATAAAATAATAGTTGTATTTCGGTAAAGACACTACGTAAAGTTCTTAGGAGCAGTGCGCTCAACTACTAGAGAAAAGGGTATAGTCCCATTTCCTACGAAGGCTACCCCCAATTGAGTTTCCGCGCGGGCGTCCGACGCAAGAGTTTGTGGAGACGCGCGTACGAATGGCGAGTTAACTCGGGGAATCACCGAAACGATCCATAATCCATAGCCGTTACGTGGCGGCGGCGCGTCAGTCACTTGCGCATCTCCTTCCCCTATTATATATCTCGCGGCAGCTCTCTGCCTCGAAGCTCGCTCCGATAGCGAGGGCGCGCGTACCTTTGAAAATGCCGTGCCTCGGCCTTTATTTCGAGCTGCTTGCCGTCTCCCGGGACGACTGCCGCCGCGTGTGCTCCCTTCGGCGAAGGCGAAGCCCTAACTTTACTTATTTCAATAAACCACTCTTTTCGGCCTACAAGTCAGCTTTCCTTTTTTATTTTCATATTCTGAAAAGCCTGCATCAAATCTGTTTAGTGGAAGACTCCTGAGCATTTGAAGCACGAAAACGTAAAGCCGATCAAAGAGCCCGCTTGCATTCAGCCTTGTCCTAAATGAACATTAAAAGTACATTTAACTCTGCATGCACCGGGGTCCCCTCGAAAATATTAACGAAAAGGCTGGATGAAAGCAATGCAGTACTGAATAAATAGATAGACAAGGAAAAATGAAAGTGTTAAGGAATAGTTGTTCAGAATACATTGGCCCAGCAAAGCTTCATTTACATATGTAAGTCTGCTATGACATATAGGTATTTAGCTTGGAAGAGCTGTGCTCGTCACAGGAATAAATAATAATTATAAAAGACGAGAGGAGCGTTGAAGCAAAGTCGTAGTAATGAGTAAGGCGTGCCGCGAGCAGCGCGCATCGGGCGTATAGATAGAGAAATAATTCATAGCGGTGGCAGGGCGGCCTGCGCCCGTGCCCGTCCAATTATCGAAATTCTCTATTTTCCGAAAAAGTTTCTGAGCGCCCGAGCGCGCACGAGAGCAAAAACCCGCTTTCCCCACTCCACCGGCGCTGAAGCCCGCGCGCCGGGCCGCTGGCTGGGGCGGGGGTGGGTGCTTTTCAAAAAAAATTCCCCGCGCTCCTCGTTTTTGCTTCCCCTCCGAGCTCGCTCCCCGGAGAGAAGGAGGCCGGGAGTGGGGCGCGCGCGCGATAAAAGCGCGAGGGAGAAGAAAAGCTCTGCGTGGCCGGGATGCCGGGATCGAGAGGGAGAAAAGTACGGGCAAAATTGCCGCTCGCAGGGGAGGGGAGCGAGCGAATTTCCACCATCAGAGGAAGCTCGCTCCGCGGCCCGCCATTGGCTCGGCCTTCGGCCAATGGCGTCGCCGCGAAGGATAGTGCCGCATAGCCCGCACACGTGGCTGACGTACGCCCGAGTGTATTCCGGAGCGGAGCCGGCCAGCGGCACGCGGAGAAAAACGTCCAAAAGCTCGGCGAACTCCCCGCCGCTCCCCGCCGCTCCCCGCGTCCAACTTTCCTCTCCCCCCGCGCTGTTTTGTTCGCTCACTCCCCCGGCCCCCAGCTCGCCTCTTTTTCTCTCTTTTGCCGCCTGATGACGTGTGCGGCTCTATATATATATAGCTTTCTCTCTCGCCCTCGCTTTTCGCTTTGGCGAGTTTTCGCGCGCCGTCTGTGTTTTCGCCGGCAAGGCGTGTGTGGCAGCGGCTCTGACGCGACATTGTTGACGGGGAGGGATAGACCGGCGGCGACCACGTGTATCTCTTATCTCGCTTCATCTCTCTTACTTTGCGCGCTTTCTTTTCCTTCGGCTTCTTTTACGCGCTCGCGCTCATCCGTCTGCGTAGGCGGCGCTGGTTTATGCCGCATCTCTTTCGCGCTCAAACATCACGATGATTTTGCATATAGCAAACTCACTATGCGGCTTGTTTCTTTTTGTATCGTCATTCACATTTTTTCTTGCACGAGCTGTTATAATGTCTATTTACCTGAGATGCATTATTGATTTACGCAACTCATCTTTTCGTTTCAGATTATTTAGTAGAACTTTGAAGTACCGAAACAGTAGACGGGAAACATTTTGATATAACTATAAAAATAACAAAAATCATTATTTGAAAAGTGGAAATCCCAAATGATAACTCTGTTTGGCCACTACTGTGGAATATAGTAAATTCACGTATAAAATAACTGTAAAGATGAAAGTTAAATTTTCACCTTGTAAATAGTGTTTCGTTTTTGAACTTCCGTTTTATTCGAATGCGAATGAAATTCAAATACTGTATAATAATAACAGAATATTACAATAGCCTAAATTAGAAAATCTATTGTTTGTAATAAAATGATGAAATAAATGATGGGTGGAGAAAATGCGAAAAAGATGTATGCTGAATTGTTAGCGTCGAAAGAACGAGGTAGCTGCAGATAATTTTTGCGAAACTGCGGCTGGCGAAGGCCAGCGCTGCACACGTCGGAGTTCGGGCTGCACGCGCGGTGCGGTATATCCATAGTGCTGGCGCCGCAGAGCTCCTGCACTGCAGTCGACTCGCTGCGCCGCGCATTTATAGCGTGCTCGCAGAAGACCTGCGTCCGGCCGATTCGTTTCCACTTTAAAAAAGCCTCGCTCCTCTCCTCCCTCCTTGCGCTCCGCCTTCACTACTTTTCAAAAATTTTCTATAATTAAACGGACATGTTTTTCTTTTTACATTATATTTCATTTGTATATCAGATATATAGTATGAAAGAAAGAAATACCGTGACCTTTGATAAAAACTAAGATCATTTCTAGTATATGGAAAACTAAAGGCCAAATAAATGTTGTCGTGGTGTATTGTTAACATTAAATCACGGATTGGGGGGATTAAAGGATATATAATACCGTATAAATTTCTTACTGCAAAAAATCAACGTGTCGTATGTAAATAATAAAAGCTAGTAGTTTAAAAATTGAAAATAAAAATATAACTATTGTTTCGTCAAAGAGCTTCAAAGAGCTTTATAACGGTGACCAAAATTTTTAAAAATGTTTAAAACCATGTTTTAAGACTTTTGGCATTACAATTCATCGTTTTTGGAGAAAAAATTGTCGTCTCTGTGTAGATCTGTGAATGCATATGTGCGCGAGTGTGTGCACGTACAGTTTTGAATCACTTGATCGGTTTTTACCGTAAAAAGCTTATTTTCTATACCGTTTTACAACCAAAAGACTATTTTGAACTTTTCATTTTTTAAATTTTTTTATACCTTATAATATTACTATATGAATAATGAACTGATCTTACAATTAAATTACTTAATTTCCTTTTTTTTCAATATTTAAATGTACTTTAATCTGCCATTTGTTAGTAATGGAAGTATGATTTATATTTCTTCAACTAACTTGATAAGATGGTTGAAACATTTTAATTGCAAAAGATTTGGCATCGTTTTTTTAAAGATGTATAAAAAAGATAGCTGTACGATGAAGTAACAATTAATAGGCTTTAATTCGTAACGACTTCTTTATACCAAGCATCAGCACTCAGGTAAAACGTCAATCGTGAACGCGGCAGTTGAATTCACTTTACCTCTGCAAACGTCTCGTCGCTCGTTCCTTGGAGAAATTCAGATGTCCAGACGCTTTCCACTCTCCGCGAGACGTATCTCCTTCGCATCAGCACCTATCTGTTACATGCGGAGCTTAAAGTGATAGTGTGCCCGACACGGGTTCTGTGATATAGTTCGATTGGCCGACCAGTGATGGGATCATTCTACTGGTCGCGTGGCGTGTGTACGAATCGGTCAGCAGCAGCGCGTGCCCGGATTGTTATCGTCCACTGTTTATGTTCATCCGGTATTCTGTAAGGTTTCCTTTGTCAAAATAATAACTTTAACATATCATTCATAAAAATTATCTCATTTTCAGTTACTTTTCTATAATATCTGTGGCTCCGAGGCATATAACCACAAAAGTCCACTTTTTTTCGAAAATCGGGAAAACTTCAAATATTGTATCTTCAAATATGTCCTTTTTATTTAAAACTATCAGAAGTAGCTAAAATATTTTATCCGAAAGCTACGATATACCGAAAACGTAACCACATAAAGTCCATTTTTCAGATTTTGTGCACGGCATATCAACATAAGTTCATATCGTTTTATGGTTTATTCTAGTTGTAATGTATTTTATCTATTCTAGTGATTTCATAAAAAATATGCACAATAACTAGATAAACTTTCAAGAATTTTCAAAATTCTAGTATATACCACTACTTTTCCAAACCGCCCGCACTGTTTAACATATGCAGTATGACAAATGCTCGTAAACTTAATAGAAATGTTACGAAAATAGAAATATTCTTGATTAAGTTAGAAGAATTCGTTAAACAATTGCTAATTTTATAATTTATTGGTCCGTTTCATATAAATTATATAAAATGCTCCAAAATGGACGAGATCAGCACTATTAGATAAGTCCACAGTTCCCGGCACAACGACATAAGTCCGTACTTTTGTTGAGTTCTTACTCGTTTTGAACGCATCAGAAAATGTATAACCTGATGAAACCACCGTATAAATATGTGTTTTGAAAGCGTCAATTGACTAGTACTGTTTCGCGCCCTATCCCGTTTCTTCCGATCTTACATATAAGTTTGAACATTAAAACTCTTTTGTCTCAGAAACTTGAAAAGTGGGCTTATGTGGTTATGCCTCGAAGCCACAGATATTAATTTTCTATTTTTTACTGTTATACAAAAAAAGAAGCTAAATTAGGATAATATTCCGATATTGGTTCTCATTTTAAGTTTGATAGATTAATTAAGACAGCTATTCGCGAATGAATAAATGTTATTTTTGTGTAACAGGTTACCAATTTTGTTTACGCATTATTAATGGCCAGTAACATTAGATGTCAATCGTGGACTGTCCAATTTTCTCGTTGACTATACCGCTAAAGAATAGTAATTTGCGAAGCTTAACTTATAATTTAAATTTTCTACTGCAATTGAAGACTTTGAAGAAAGAGGATCAATATTTCAAAATTTTCATAGATCAAAATCAATATTCTGATACATTTCTGATACAGTACTGTATTTTATTACACTAGTCATATTCATGCGCGTACACGCGTTTCACTTTTTTCATAGAAACGAAATCAACAAATATTTTAGATCTAATTACTGTACTTTTTATTAACAATATCTTTCAGAAAGCATAATATATTATTTATACTAAACTACAAATTTGAATTCTAAACTTTGAGGTTAGGAAAGAAATCGGATCAGTATTTATTTTGTAATTAAATTATTAGATATATTAGATACAAAATTTTAATCAATTGGGATATTGAATAATTTAATGATGTTTTTATTGATTTACTCAAATACACATATAAATCATTTAATTAATTTCTATATTAAAATATTCATTTTATATCAGACAACATTTTGAATTTTGACGCATTGCTTGTTTAAATGCTTCACAACATCCTGTCATCTCTTTTTTAACAGAGGTATGCGATGCATGTTGAACATAAAGACAGTACGATGATACTATGTAACAGGTGCTTAAATAGTTGCTAACCAATTTTTTATTTTTAACGTATTTAAAAGCTGCCTTTAATAATGCTAAAACCAATAATTTGAAGTCTATTTAAATATTTTTAAAAAAGCAGCATAGAAAAGCTTGGTCAGATTATTGAAAACTGAGTCATAAAAAACTTCGTTAGTTAGATTATTTGAAATAATTTGCAATATTTATCGTTTCATGTAATTTATTAAAATGTTAATTTCAATTATACTTACCCTGGTAGAAATCGATTCCATTAATTGACTAATAAATAGCTAGTTTCTCCAGTAATAGCCAAAAACTAGATACT